>RJWK010020728.1:0-31239 GCA_004363435.1 Platanista minor
CAAGTCCAGGAAGCACAGAGAGTCCCATACAGGATAAATCCAACGAGAAACACGCCAAGGCACATACTAATCAAACTATCAAAAGTTAAATACAAAGAAAACATATTAAAAGCAGCAAGCGAAAAACAACAAATAACACACAAGGGAATCCCTATAAGGTTAACAGCTGATCTTTCAGCAGAAACTCTTCAAGCCAGAAGGGACTGGCAGGACATATTTAAAGTGATGAAGGAGAAAAACCTGTAACCAAGATTTCTCTATCCAGCAAGGATCTCATTCAGATTTGATGGAGAAATTAAGACTTTTACAGACAAGCAAAAGCTGAGAGAGTTCAGCACCAGCAAACCAGCTTTACAACAAATGCTAAAGGAACTGTTCTAGGCAAGAAACACAAGAGAAGGAAAAGACGTACAATAATAAATACAAAACAATTAAGAAAATGGGAATAGGAACATACATATTGATAATCACCTTAAGTATAAACGGATTAAATGCTCCCACCAAAAGACACAGACTTGCTGAATGGATACAAAAACAAGACCCATATATATGCTGTCTACAAGAGACGCACTTCAGACCTAGAGACACATACAGACTGAAAGTAAGGGGATGGAAAAAGAAAGATATTCCATGCAAATGGAAACCAAAAGAAAGCTGGAGTAGCAATTCTCATATCAGACAAAATAGACTTTAAAAAAAGACTATTAGAAGAGACAAAGAAGAACACTACATAATGATCAAGGGGTCGATCCAAGAAGAAGATATAAAAATTGTAAATATTCATGCACGTAATACAGGAGCACCTCAATACATAAGGCAAACACTAAGAGCCATAAAAGGGGAAATCGACAGTAACACATTCATAGTAGGGGACTTTAACACCCCACTTTCACCAATGGACAGATCATCCACAATGAAAATAAATAAGGAAACACAAGCTTTAAATGACACATTAAACAAGATGGACTTAATTGATATTTATGGGACATTCCATCCAAAAGCACGATAATACACATTTTTTTCAAGTGCTCATGGAACATTCTCCAGGATAGTTCATATAAAAAAAAATCTGTAAAATATACAAACACATGGAGGCTAAACAATACACTACTAAATAACCAAGAGATCACTGAAGAAATCAAAGAGGAAATCAAAAAATACCTAGAAACAAATGACAATGAAAACACAATGATCCAAAACCTATTGGATGCAGCAAAAGCAGTTCTAAGAGGGACGTTTATAGCTATGCAAACCTACCTCAAGAAACAAGAAAAACCTCAAATAAACAATCGAACGTTACACCTAAAGGAACTAGGGAAAGAAGAACAAACAAAACCCAAAGTTAGCAGAAGGAAGGAAATTATAATGATCAGAGCAGAAATAAATGAAAAAGAAATGAAGGAAACTATATCAAAGATCAATGAAACTAAAAGCTGGTTCTATGAGAAGACAAACAATATTGATAAACCAGTAGCCAGACTCATCATGAAAAAAAGGGAGAAAACTCAAATCAATAGAATTACAAATGAAAAGGGAGAAGTAACAACTGACATTGCAGAAATACAAAGGATCATGAGAGATTACTACAAGCAACTGTATGCCAATAAAATGGACAACCTGGAAAAAATAGACAAATTCTTAGAAAAGTAAAACCTTCCAAGACTGAACCAGTAAGAAATAGAAAATATAAACGGACCAATCACAAGCACTGAAATTGACACTGTGTTTAAAAATCTTCCAAAAAACAAAAGCCTAGGACCAGATGGCTTCACAGGCAAATAATATCAAATATTTAGAGAAGAGCTAACACCTATCCTTCTCAAACTCTTTCAAAATATAGCAGAGGGAGGAACACTTCCAAACTCATTCTGAGGCCCCATCACCCTGATACCAAAAGCAGACAAATACGTCACAAAGAAAGAAAACTACTGGCCAATATCATTGATGAACATAGATGCAAAAATTCTCAACAAAACACTAGCAAAGAGAATCCAGCCACACATTAAAAGTATCATCCACCATGATCAAATGGGGTTTATCCCAGGAATGAAAGGATTCTTCAATATACGCAAAACAATCAATGTGATAAACCATATTAACATATTGAAGGAGAAAAATCATACGATCATCTCAATAGATGCAGAGAAAGCTTTTGACAAAATTCAACACGTATTTATGATAAAAACCCTCCAGGAAGTAGGCATAGAGGGAACTTATTTCAACATAATAAAGGCCATATATGACAAACCCACAGCCAACATCATTCTCAATGGCGAAAAACTGAAACCATTTCCTGTAATATCAGAAACAAGACAAGGTTGTCCACTCTCACCACTATTAATCAACATAGTTTTGGAAGTTTTAGCTACAGCAATTAGAGAAGTAAAAGAAATAGAAGGAAACCAAATCGGAAAAGAAGAAATAAAGCTGTCGCTGTTTGCAGATGACATGATCCGATACATAGAGAATCTTAAAGATGCTACCAGAAAACTACTAAAGCTAATCAATAAATTTGTTAAAGTAGCAGGATACAAAATTAATGCACACAAATCTCTTGCATTCCTATACATTAAAGATGAAAAATCTGAAAGAGAAATTAAGGAAACACTCGCATTTACCATTGCAACAAAAAGAATAAAATACCTAGAAATAAACCTACTTAAGGAGACAGAAGACCTGTATGCAGAAAACTATAAGACACTGATGAAAGAATTTAAACATGATACAAACAGATGGAGAGATGTACCATGTTATTGGATTGGAAGAATCAACATTGTGAAAATGACTCTACTACCCAAAGCAATCTACAGATTCAGGGCAATGCCTATTGAACTGTCAATATCGTTTTTCACAGAACTAGAACAAAAAATTTCACAATTTGTATGGAAACACAAAAGACCCTGAATAACAAACACAATCTTGAGAAAGAAAAACGGAGCTGGAGGAATCAGGCTCCTGGACTTCAGACTATACTACAAAGCTACAGTAATCAAGACAGTATGGTACTGGCACAAAAACAGAAATATAAATCAATGGAGCAGGAGAGAAAGCCCAAAGTTAAACCCACGCAAATATGGTCACCTTATTTTTGATAAAGGAGGCAAGAATATACAACGGAGAAAAGACAGCATCTTCAATAAGTGGCTCTGGGAAAACTGGACAGCTACATGTAAAAGAATAAAATTAGAACATTCCCTAACACCATACACAAAAATAAACTCAAAATGGATTAAAGACCTAAATGTAGGGCCAGTCACTGTAAAACTCTCAGAGGAAAACAAAGCCAGAACACTCTATGACATAAATCACAGCAAGATCCTTTTGACCCACCTCCTAGAGAAATGGAAATAAAAACAAAAATAAACAAATGGGGCATAATGAAACTTCAAAGCTTTTGCACAGCAAAGGAAAACATAAACAAGATGAAAAGACTACCCTCAGAATGGGAGAAAATATTTACAAATGAAGCAACTGACAAAGGATTAATCTCCAAAATTCACAAGCAGCTCATGCAGCTCAATATCAAAAAAGACAAGCAACCCAGTCCAAAAATGGGCAGAAGACCTAAACAGACATTTCTCCAAAGAAGATATACAGATTGTCAACAAACATATGAAAGAATGCTCAACATCATTAATCATTAGAGAAATGCAAATCAAAACTACAATGAGGTATCATCTCAAACCAGTCAGAATGGCCATCATCAAAAAATCTAGAAACAATAAATGCTGGAGAGGGTGTGAAGAAAAGGGAACACTTGCACTGCTGGTGGGAATGTGAATTGGTACAGCCACTATGGAGAACAGTATGGAGGTTCCTTAAAACTAAAAATAGAACTACCATCTGACCCAGCAATCCCACTACTGGGTATATACACTGATAAAACCATAATCAAAAAGATTCATGTACCACAATGTTCATTGCAGCTCTATTTACAATAGGCAGCACATGGAAGCAATCTAAGTGTCCATCAACAGATGAATGTATAAAGATGTGGCACATATATAGAATGGAATATCTCTCAGCCATAAAAAGAAATTGAGTTATTTGTAGTGAGGTGGATGGACCTAGAGTCTGTCATACAGAGAGAAGTAAGTCAGAGAGGGATAAACAAATACCATATGCTAACACATATATATGGAATCTAAAAAAAAAAAAAAAAAGTTTCTGAAGAACGTAGGGGCAGGACAGGAGTAAAGACACAGATGTAGAGAATGGACTTGAGGACACGGGATCGGGGAATGGTGAGCTGGGATGAAGTGAGAGAGTGGCCTGGACATATATACACTACCAAACGTAAAATAGATAGCTCGTGGGAAGCAGCCACATAGCACAGGGAGATCAGCATGGTGCTTTGTGTCCACCTAGAGGGGTGGGATAGGGAGGATGGGAGGGAGACACACGAGGGAAGAGATGTGGGGATATATGTTTATGTATAGCTGATTCACTTTGTTATACAACAGAAAGTAACACACCATTGTAAAGCAATTACACTCTAATAAAGATGTTAAAAAAAAAAAAAGCCATCAGTCACCTTAGCAAAAATTTGAGATGTCCTCCAGTAAAGAAACCTTTTCTATTTTGATTAACACTGCCTTCTTAAAACTTTTCTACCATGGAACACTTACATTCTTTTTTTTTTAACATGCGACTCATTCATATTCAGGTAATTAGTGAGTCATATTCATTATGATTGACAATATACCTTAAAAAACGTAGCATATAATTTAGCATAACAACTCTGATGTGGTCTGAGTAGCAGCATATTCTCTGTGGCTATTACTTCATGTAAACCTGAATCCATGTTCCTTTTGAAGCAATTTAAGATTATGGTAAATGTGTTGTAAGCATATCGCATCATCAGTCAGAATAAACACAGATGTCACTTCCAGTGAAACGGTTGCCAAAGCATTTTCTCCCTGTGTTGTTGATGTTCTTAGCATACAGGCTGGACCTAGAATTCCTGTTGGATTTCAACAGGAATGAAGAGATCAAATCTTTCCCATTCTTGATTTTACTTTCAATGTCTTTGTGCCATCCACATCCTTTATATGTTTTATTTCCTCTACATCCCATATATGTTTTGATCCCAGGAAATTATGAAAATTTAATTTTAAAAAGTCAAAGACAAAAACTTAAGTCAGCTCACTAGAGCCCTCTCACCAGTTTGATATTCGGTTGTTAACAAAAACACCTTGAGTATAATCATACCACTAGTTTTGAATCCAAAAAAGTTCACTATCTTATCCCAAAGGAGGTAATCAGGATTGCTTTATTCAAAGTAAAATACATCTTTATATTTTTTCTGCAGGTATATCAGCCTCTCTCCTATTTAAAAACTATGTGTTTACTCTTCCTTAGAAAATAAATGTAGATTCTTACTGCACCTTATACTTTTCTAATTTTTTTATAAATCATTACATAAAATTTATCTGCTATTTTTTCTATGATTGGACTCTCTTATCCAACCTGTATTTACCAGGATTCACCCTTGCTGCCTTTTGGCAAAGCAAAACATTTGCTAAGTTTCCTTTTTTTGTTTTTTTTTGTGTGTGTGTTTGTTTTTTTTGTGGTACATGGGCCTCTCACTGTTGTGGCCTCTCCCGTTATGGGGCACAGGCTCCGGACGCGCAGGCTCAGCGGCCATGGCTCACGGGCCCAGCCGCTCCGTGGCATGTGGAATCTTCCCGGACCGGGGCACGAACCCGCGTCCCCTGCATCGGCAGGCGGACTCTCAACCATTGCACCACCAGGGAAGCCCCTAAATTTCCTTTTTAGTCACTCTTAGGTCCTCCATGATTTCTCAGAGTTTTCCAAGGGTAGCCCTGAAGTCACATTTACAAGTGCTTTGATAATGTAATTCAATGAACTTACACATTTAAATCCCTTTCCAACTGTAGCTGGTATTCTTCATGTTGCTATACAGCTTCTTTCCTTTAGAGGGAAGCTAAAGAGAAGTGGGAAGGCAATTAGAACTGGGTTGTTATTAAATGACTGCAAGAAGAGAACAAATAGATGGACACTTTTAAAGACAGAAGAAACAGATTAACTTAATTGTTTAGAATTTGACTGGGTCAATTTTAAGCAAAATAGGCATATTTCATACAAATTTTACTAAGGTTTGGAAAAACTCTGCCTACAAAATATCATCCTACTTCACCCAAGGTGCAAGAGTACTAGCAATACATTTAAAGATATTATTTTTAGTCCCTGCCATTTTTTTGATCTAACACATGCACAATAAATGCAAGAGTAAGGAGTTATAAGTATCAAAGTTGAAGGGAAGTTTTCCCAGTTTGAACAGCATTGGAAACCATTAGAAGACTTATCAATTCATAAATTGCTATGTGTAAATCTTTATGTGCCTAAATCATGGCTCGTGAGGCTCTTTCAATCATGTGTGGCTCTGATCCTTTCTATCAGAATAAGCAAGTGATGTGATTGGATACAATGCAGGGAGCTGTGATTATGAGAAAGTATTTATAGTAATACAAATAAATATGTCAGCACTTTATATGTTAGGATGCTGAAAACAAATCTAAACATTTATTTGGTAACTTAGTGAGTTATTTAAATTATTCACCAAGCACCAAACAAGAGTCAAGAATTTTTCTGAGGACTGGAGAAACAAATATAAAAGTATTATTATTCCTGCCTCAGACAGTTAAAGAGCCAGTCTTATCTGGGAGTCAGATGTCTAAGCAAGTAAATTATAATAGTAAATGAGGGATGGGGAGGGTGGGAAGGAGGGAGACGCAAGAGGGAAGAGATATGGGAACATATGTATAATTGATTCACTTTGTTATAAAGCAGAAACTAACACCATTGTAAAGCAATTATACTCCAATAAAGATGTTAAAAAAAAATTCCAAGAATAACAATAGATGCCTCCTTAAGATGAAATGTAGCATTGATGAACACGACCAATCTTATCAGGAAAGGCAGGAATACTGTGAGAAAGAATATGCTGTATTTGCATTCTAACAGGGGAGCATGTCATTTTCAAAAAAATAAAGCAATAACCGACTTTTTTACTAAATAGTTTTTGTTTTGTTTTGTTTTGTTTTGCGGTACGCGGGCCTCTCACTGTTGTGGCCTCTCCCGTTGCGGAGCACAGGCTCCGGACGCGCAGGCTCAGCGGCCATGGCTCACGGGCCCAGCCACTCCACGGCATGTGGGATCTTCCCGGACTGGGACACAAACCCGTGTCCCCTGCATCGGCAGGCGGACTCTCAACCACTGCGCCACCAGGGAAGCCCTACTAAATAGTTTTTAAGTTAGAAAATGGATATTATAAATTATTATAGTTAAAATGAAAGAATGGGAAAAATTATTTTCTTTAACAAATTAGGAAGTAATCCTTAAGATAAATGAGATGTGTTACAGCCAGAGAAATTAGTGTTTGCCAATCTTGAATTTTCATTTAAGATCATAGAACTTATGTGATAAATTATCTTTCCCACTTAATGTTTCTTCAGAAAAATTTTACTCTTGTTGATATCTGTTATAAATTACTTCCTCACATTTTAAGATATTGAATAAAGTAAATTAATACAATTCCTAATATTGTCTGCATTAGGAAACCAGAAATTTTATAAGAAGTTGGGATTTCTGATTATCTAGGTTGGTATGAAACCAACAACTGACTTGAAGATGGGGAAGGAGACCTTATGCATGGAAGGAAGTGGAGGTCTGTGTAACAGGTATGGGATTTTTTGAAATGTATGAACAACTGAAAGCTTTGAGAGTAGAATTCTAGTACACTATTTTTCAAATTAGCTCTCAAAACACGTAAAGAGTTAAAGCTTCAGGGAGAAATAATTTAAACAGTATAGGTTACATTTCTAAGTCCAAAAGAGTTATAATGCTATGGTTAAGGTAAATGACACAAAATCATCAATGTTGTTTTCAAATATTGCTGTTTAAGATTGCTCTACTTCAGAGGATATAATTAACCATAACAAGCAGTAGTGGAAGCAATGTTTTGTTATGTTATAAAAGCAGTAAAGACATATCCTCTCCAAATATGTTTTATTGAGGGCAAATTTGTCGTTTTGTAACTTAGGGTAACAGTGGCTATATTCTTTTTTTTTTTTTTTTTTTGCGTACGCGGGCCTGTCACTGCTGTGGCCTCTCCTGCTGCGGAGCACAGGCTCCGGATGCGCAGGCTCAGCGGCCATGGCTCACGGGCCCAGCCGCTCCACGGCATGTGGGATCTTCCCGACCGGGGCACGAACCCGTGTCCCCTGCATCGGCAGGCGGACTCTCAACCACTGAGCCACCCGGGAAGCCCAGTGGCTATATTCTTAAAATATGAATCCAGTCATAGAAATTTTTAGTACCTTATACATGTTTCCTGTTTGAGTTGGTAGCTGGCAAAGGTAGATAAATTTCTATTTATTATGGCATGACTCTTCCTTTGATCACCTCTCAGGTAAATAAAATATACAAGCCCATGATATTTGATGTGGCATTTTTAAAGACTGATGAAACAGACTAGGGAGTATCTCATTCATGAGATGCCGAGTGAATTTAATGTTTTTTTTTTCCTTTTTAATAAAGCTTTCATCATTTTATCAAGATCATTTTAGGATAACAAAAGAGTAAACAGGAAGAATGGTAGAGTAACAGGTGAGACCAATTACAAATGAGGAGTTTTTCTGTGTGTGCTGAGAAAACAAAACAAAAAATCAGATCTAAGACTATATAGAGAACTCTTATAAATCAATCAGAGAAGTACAGGCAACCCACTACAAAATGAGCAAGAGCCATGAGTAGGCATTTTCCAGAAGACGAAATAGGAATGCTAACAAACATATAGAGATAATAAGGCTCATAATCGATCCACAGAAATATGAATAAATGCCATACTAAAGTACTATTATATATCATTTGATCGACAAAAAGAAAAGTCTGACATTACCTCATATTGGAGGTGCTGTATATCCACGTGATATCTTATTCTTTGCTGCTAGAAATGTAAACTTGTGCAAACATTTTGGAAAGAAATCTGATATTTCTTTCTATTGTTGAACAGGCGTACCCTCTATGACTCAACAATTTTGTACAAATACAGCAGGACACATACAAGAATGTTCTTAGTGGAATTATTCACAGTAGCAGAAATGTAGAAATCACCTAAATGCCTTTCATGGGAGACTAGGTAAACTGGTATATTCGTATAAAAAGCAGTCAAAAGAAAGGAACTACAGCCAGACCGCAGCATGTATACACTATAGCAATTCACGGGAAATATAAGCTCCCAAAGAGTAAATATAGCATGAACACATAAATAGATACAGATTCAGGAAAACAATAAAGAAAGGAAAGTGAATGATGAACATGAGATTTAAAATGATACTTGGGGGAAGGTAAAAGTTTAGGTTAGTTATGGGATGAGAGGACATATGTTTAGATGTAAATTATTTTTAAGATCCCAACTTTTGTTATGTGGAATGGATTTGTGGTTGCCTATTACATTCTTAGAGAAAAAACATCAAGTAATTACATTTTTTAAAGTAGGCCATACATTGAATAATGATGAGGGTGTGTCGTGAACCAAAGATTGATACTAATAAAATTATGTGAAATTGTGATCTTGTATACATACAAATCCACAATAATGAAAATATATGAGACCGTGCTGAATATCTTAGACTAAGCAAATAAATTGACTTGTTAAATTTCTGCTCTATGCCTGATTATTCTCTTTCCTGATATTCCTGTGGGAGGAGCAGTTAAGAATCTTAATCTTGGTTAAGAATTATGGTTAATTCATTTCTGGATAAGGTAAATTGTTCTTTATTTCACATAGTTAACCATTACTGTCTCTCATTTTGATGGAGGAAAGAACGAGCAAATCATAATCTCTTTGGTAATAAGGTTACCTATCATTTAAGACTTTGTAGATCATGCTGTAATTCAACAATTTGAAGTATAGTGAGAAAGGAAGGAATATAAATGGTCTGTAGGATCTTTTTGATCAACTTGGGCATGAGGCTAAAACAAGTATTGATACTACCCTCTCTATATCTATTGTTTATATGACAAAAACTATTCAGAATTTGTTTAAAGAGATTAAAAAAAATTGTATCCCAGTAAAACAAGTAAACTGCATGTACTAAAATTTTACCATGTGTTCTTTTCTTGCAAAAAATCACTGCATTGGGCAAGTGGGTCACTGCTTTCTTAAAATTTGTCAACACAGTCAGCAACTGAGTCTACCACTATGTTACTTTATCACCCATCTAAGAACACTTGTGCATTGGCGCTCTTTCAGAAAGACTCGCATTCATCTTACTGTCAGTACACTTCTTGGAATAGAAGCTTTACTTTGTCTTCCTGATGTTTGCAAAGCTTTAGAAAACCCAACTGGCAGAGGGTTGAGGCATGTTATACAACATTCAATTTAACAGTGAAATTTTTCATTGATTCTTTATGCTGTGTTACTAGCTTTAGAATAAAATTTCAGCAACAATTTCTTCAGAATTATAGTCTATTAAGAGATATAATTCTTTGGATGTGGAACTATGAATACATTGGTTAGAATGTTTTAGATGCTATGCAATTTCAAGGTGGCAAAAGCTTACTTTTGTGCTACTTTGTAATATCACCTACTCTGTGTGGCACTGTCACATGAAGATTTCATTATTTTAGATTGTAGATTGTATTAGTCATAAGATCATAACTCATTGATGAAAACATTCCAAAATCTATTTTTCTTCACTTATGTGTATGCCAAACCAAAAGCCTGCAAACCCAAAATATTCTAATATATATATTTTTAATTGAGGTACAGTTGCTTTACAGTGTTGTGTTTGTTTCCACTGTACAGCGAAGTCTAATACATTTTTGATACTGCTTAGGCAAGATCAAATTTTAGTGAGAAAAAAAGATTTGTAATTTGAGACAAAAGGACACAAAAATGAAAAGAATATATCTAGAGAAACTTAAGGACAATAAGAAGAAGATAGCTATTTAGTAATTCTGTTTAAATGAATTTAAGCCAAAAATAACCAGTGGCCAAGAATGGATAGTTTCTAACTTGAATATTCATTTTTGTCTTTAGCTCTCAGTAAGTGATCTCCAATTATCCTTTGGGCAGGTTGCCACATGGCTAAAAGAGAACATTTCCCCTTTATCTGCCTTATAGTTCTGGTGACCGAACAACTAAAGTCTGGGTGAAGACATGCTAGCCAAAGTATCGTGTGAGACACTCTTCTTTTTTTGAGGTTAAAGGATATTTTATTTACTGACAAATTAAAAACTGTAACTCCAGGTAATACAAAATATACCACTGAACCCAATTACAAAGAACTGGTGTTAATACACAATGTTTAAGCAATGCTATGTGTGAGACACTTAGAGATTGTCTTTTTCCCTTCCTCCATCCCACTCTATTTGATGGCTGGGATTTCAGATGACTTTTGGACCACAAAGCGACTTTGGAAATGGAAACCAGTGGAGCCACCACATAAACCCTGGACTGCTCACCCCCAGATTTCTTTCCTACAGGAGAAATCAAGTACTTTATTGTGTAAGTCACAACATCATTTACAACCTTACCCTTCCTGATACATGATCCACAGACAATAACTTATGCAGCTCCAGTATAACCAGTATATACCATCTCCATATTCACCGCAGACCTCAAAACTCTCTAATCTCGTTCAAATTCACTTTCAAAACCATTTCCAACTATATTCTTCCGTTAATTGTATTGTCCAACCTCTGTTTTACTTCCTGTGTATGAATGTCCTTTTTACAGGTTCACCACATGTTGGTTCATTTTATCTTTGCTCAGTTTCTCTCTCTTTCTCCAGTTTCACTTGCTCAAGCACGGCATTCTTGGGGAACCAACTCCAACCTTTAAGAATCCTTTTCTGATCCTCCAGTTAAGGAAATCTCCCTTCTTTATATTCATAACACCTATTTTTTAATACAAACATTTGTACTTAATTGCATACTGCCTTAAAACATATCTTACCTCGTTATTTAATGTTTGTTTTTGACCTGTTTGTGTGTTCATCTATAGTTGTCACCCTAACTATGCCTAAATCATCGTCTGTGACTCTCTAGTAGCAAAACTAAACAATTAAAAAAAGACTTTCCTTCCTTTGTTTACTATCTTGGAAAAGGGTAATATTCAGTTCTAGTCTTCTCCCTCTTCACTGCCACGTAGCAGGTCAATCCCTAAACCATATTACTTGTACCTTCATTATCTCTCTGAAATCTACACATTTTTTCGTATCTGTTTTCACTGCCTTCATTCAGGCCACATCTTTAAGTGCTAACTAGCCCAGTCAGGTTTCCTTCATCCTTCTTTCTCTAAAGTGGCTTTATGAGAATGAGCTTATAAATATTACCCCCAAGCTTTTTAAAATAATGTATCTAAGCTTTTGCAATATGTTGTTGTCACAACCTAGGTGTAATTGGCGAGGCCCATCAAGAGCTGGCTTCAAGCTGACTTCTCCAGTTCCATCTCTTAGTTGATCTTCCCTTCTGTGTTAGCCTGCGAGGGCTTCCACAACAAAATACCACAGAATGGGGGGCTTAAACAAGAGAAGTGTATTTCCTCATAGTTCTTCAGGCTAAAAGTCCAAGATCAAGGTTTCGTCTGAGACCTTTTCCTTTGGCTTCCTGATGGCTGCAATCTTGTGATCATTCGTTTGTACTTATGAGCCCCAATGTTTCTCTGTGTCATAATCTCCTCTTCTTATAAGGATACCATTCAGATTGGATTGGGGTTCATCCTAATAGCTTTGTTTTAACTTAATGACTCTTATCTTCAAATACAGTACATTCTGAGTTACTGAGGTTTAGTCATTCCTTAAACTTTAGTTTAAACATCTGTCTGCAGTTACCCCAAAGTCTCTCTCTCTCTCTTTCTTAGTCTCTCTTTTCTCACCTCCTTCCCGCATCCAATTTTTGAAAACTTTGCATAGGTTTCTGCCTCCTTGTTTGTATTCATGCTACTGCCAATTCATCCTTTGTGATTCTGGTTGGAATATATTCCTCTGGGGAGCATTCTCACAATTTCCCTTCCTGATCTTTCCCCCTCTTCCTGTGTCCGCCTAAATGATTCACAAGGCCCTCCTAAAGGAACCTTTGATTATCCTCGGGAGAGTTGAAACAACTAATAAGTATCAGAGCCAGACTTTAAATTCAAGGAGTCTAACTCTGGAGCCTGTAGACTAACTATTAAATAGAGATGCATGAATCTAGGGATAAATTGTTTACAAGATGACCATTACTGTCAGCGTGATTTTCAAACTCCTTGGCCTGGTATGTGACACCTATTGATGTGAGCTGGTCCCTAGATGACAGCTGTGGCTCATGTTTTAACTCCCATTCTAAGCATTGCTTTATGTTAGGATTTAAGGAAAAGGGCAATTTGAATCAGGAAAGATGTAAAACTTTCTATTTGCTGTTTCCTTTTTCTAATGTGCAGCAGAGAATGCCATTTTGAAATTTTATGTGATAGCTTTATGAATCTACTGACTGACAGATGGAGAGACAGTTTAAGGAAACAAGCACTACTTTTGTATAAGAAATAAGATGGACCAAAGTTTTTCTAAAAAGAATGGTACTTTTTTTTTCCTGACCACATTACCTTGTCTGGTTTCTTCCCTCATCAAAAAAAAAAAAAGTCAAAAATTGTCACAAGGGTATCCACTTATCTCAGGAGGATGGCAAGTGGTAAATCACTGACTGTCGGGTAGTTTCTTCAACAAAACACTCCAACTGCTCTTTACAGAGATATTTATTCCATCTCTATGTTTAGTTTCTGTTTATTTTGCTGTAGCATGTGTTTTGAATTGGAAAAACTAGAATGGTTACTGAATTTTAAGCAAGTGCCTTCATTTCAAATACAACATTGTGGTTTAAAAAAACAGTTTAAGTTAAAGGCAGTTAAGATGGTTAAAAGCAATGGAGTCTGGATTTAAATACTGGTTCTGTACTTAATGGAGGTGAGACTTTGAGGAAATAATTAACCTAATATTGATCATTTGTAGAATGATGGTAATATTACCTAAATCATGGGGTTGTGAAAATTTAATAATGTATATTATGTAATTAGCACAGTGCTTGGCACACAGGGGATGCTCGGTTAATGTTATTGCCATTTGTTCATCTCCCTCCTCTGTCCTGTTTTTTTTTTTTTTTTTTTCCAGTCAGGAGTCAGGTACTATTTACAGTCTGGGGAGTCTGTGATGAACAGTACAGCCAAGACTTGCACTAACAGACCTTATAGCTAATACAGAACCTTCTAGTACAGGTTAAGAAGCTGAGCTCTGAATTTAGACAGTCAAGGTTCAAGCCCTGCCTGTACCAGTTAATCAGCTGTGTGATCATGGCAAGGTCACTCAACCTCTCTGTGACTGTGTTCTTGTCTATAAAATGAAGATAATATTTAATAGGTTTGCTGTAGTAGTAAATGAAGCAATAAATCTAGTTCTCTTAGAACAGTGCCGGGTACATAAAAGATGTTTAGTGACTTTTTGTTACAATTTGAATTAAACCAGCAACTTTCGAGCTATTCACAGGACTGGATTTTTAAAATCTTACTGCTATGAATCAGAGATCATAAGCAGCTTCTACCTAAAATAAATAATTTCAAGGATACAAGCAAGAGGTTCATCAAGAATGGCTCTCCAGATCTTTCCTTCCTGTGACAGACATGTTACTCTAGCCCAGAATAAATAAATGAGGTGTGTATGGCTGCTCACACAGTGAGCAACATTTACATTAAGAAACATCTCCATTTTATACCTCAGAGCTAGACAACCTAAATGACATTCTCCAGGGAGCCACTCCTCAAAGACTTCAGTTCTATTCATTAGAGGTAATACTTAGCCAGAGACATCCCCCTAAAGAGACTACAGTGATAGACCTCTTCTTCCTAGGAAATGTCATTAGTCTATTTACCCAGAGGAGGTCTAATTGCCAAGGAGATTAAACTTGGTCACTTCCTGTTATAGACTGAATGTTTAGGATCTCCCTCCCCTTAAATTCATATTGTCGACTCCCCATCTCCCAATGTGATGGTATTTGGAGATGGGGCATTCAGGAAGCAATTAGGGTTGAATTAGGTCATAAAGGTGGGGATCTCATGATGGGATCAGGGACCTTAGGGAGGGGGACATCTCTCTCCCTTTCTCTCTCTTCATGCGCACTCACTGAGGAAAAGCCACAGGAGGAGAGGAGGAGAACACACAGAGAAGCTGGCCATGTACAAGTCAGGAAGAGAGCTCCCACCAGGGACTGAATCAGCTGGCACACTGATCATAGACTTCCCAGACTTCAGAACCACGAGGAATAAATTTCTGTTGTTTAAGCCACTCAAGTCTGTGGTATTTTGTTAAAGCAACCTGAGCTAAGACACTTCCCTTTGTTTCTTTCCCCCAGGGTCTCTCCCTGAGAATGAATGAGTAAATGTACCACATGCCACGTTTTTGAACACCTTCTACTCATCTTTTGTTAAACTATTTTTTTAAATAATGAAGGAAATGCATGTTATTGTCTTCTTTTCATGCAATCCCTCAAAAATACTGTCGTTGTTGTTTTTTTTCTTTTGATAGGTAAAAATTCCATGTGGTTCCAACAATCAAAAGAACATGTAATGTCCCACCTCAATCCTTGACACCATCTGCTCATTCCTAAACACTTTTATTAATTTCTGGTGTTTTCTTATTACACCATGCTATTTTCACCTAAAAATATAATGGAGGTTCTTGCATATCAGTAAGAAGAGAACTTCCTCATTCTCTTCCATAGCAGCTAGTCTCCTGTGGCATGGATGTTTTAAAAATGTTTTGTGAAGTGAGCCTCTGGAAATGACAACTACATCTCTGTAGCATGTTCCTATGCCACTCTGTATTCAATGTTCTCTGTGTTCCCAGGCTCTTGAAAAATGTTTTTCATTGGGGTAATAACACTTAACATGAGATCTATTCTTTTAACACATTTTTTTTTTTTTTTTTTTTTTTTTTGCGGTACGCGGACCTCTCACTGCTGTGGCCTCTCCCGTTGCGGAGCACAGGCTCCAGATGCGCAGGCTCAGCAGCCACGGCTAACGGGCCCAGCCGCTCCGCGGCATGTGGGATCTTCCCGGACCGGGGCACGAACCCGTGTCCCCTGCATCGGCAGGCGGACTCTCAACCACTGCGCCACCAGGGAAGCCCTCCTCTTTTAACACATTTTTAACTGCACAGTACAGAATTGTTAACTATATGCACAGTGTTGTACAGATCTCTAGAACTTAGTTATCTTGCTAAATGAAGCTTTATAATAGCATTCTCTTCTTTTTTAGTATAAGGATATTGACATGGAAATAAACAATGAAAATTTCTATAACCATAAATGCATAGTGGCCTGACACCTCTCCCGTCAAGGAAATTTACAACACAGTATTTGGCATTTTCATGATAATAATGCCTAGAAGACAGTATCATATTTTAACACAAAAGAACTACACTGTTCCAATGTTCCTACACTTAAATCAATATTGATTAGATTGCATAAGCACTAGAGAGCTTATTCTAAATTTGATATATTCTTTTTTTTTTTTTTTTTGCGGCACGCGGGCCTCTCACTGTTGTGGCCTCTCCCATTGCGGAGCACAGGCTCCGGACGCACAGGCTCAGCGGCCACGGCTCACGGGCCCAGCCGCTCCGCGGCATGTGGGATCTTCTCGGACCGGGGCACGAACCCGTGTCCCCTGCATCGGCAGGCTGACTCTCAACCACTGCACCACCAGGGAAGCCTGATATATTCTTTTATTTGGCATAAAATATATAGAAATTCCCTTAACCTTGAATAATTGAAAATTTGGTGCCTGGCTATTTGAATAAAGTGGTTAATAGTGCAGGATTCAAGGTCAAACAGATGTAGATTCCAATCCCAACTCATCTGTGACAAAATAGCTTCGTGATCTTGGTTAAATTTGTATAAACATCAATTTCCCTATAATTTCAGTATATAGAATTTAGATCAGTGGGTTGTGAAGAGGATAACTGAAAAAATGTACATGCACACAGTACTTAATAAATGGTAGCTTTCCTTATAACCACCATCATTATTATACACATCTATTCTGTGATAGATTCTGTACTAGATGTCAGGAAGCAGCAATGTATATGACACCATCCTTGCTCTCAGAGCTCATAGTGCAATGGGAAAGGCATACCAGTAAGCAAAGAATAACTTTAATCTGTAACAAATCAATATACCAATAGATTAAATGCTACCTCCAGGCAAGAAAAAAAGTGTTCTGAAAATACTTTTATACAACGATCTTGAAGAGATAAAAGGTTCAAGAAAGTCTCCATTGGAAGAGATATCATACATTTCAATTTTCACTTGTCAAAGAATTTAGGGAAATATACAACATTAAAGCAATGCAGTTGTTATTTTAATATGGTGGGCATGGATCTGGAAGTCTCTTGGATCTGACAGTACCTTTGAGTCTCAGTAATTTCTTTTTGGTAATGTAGACAGATATGAGGGTATAGGGAATGGGACGAATCCTCTGACCTTGAGATTTGCTTCTCTTGTTTACTGACAACTATTTTTCCCCAAAGAAGCAAAGTGTGAAGTGAGAGGGAAAACATTGATTCCTATCCCCCCTTTTTTTGTATAATAAATAACAAATGTTAAGTTTGGTTTTGCAACAATCAAAAATCATTGAGAAAACTTTTTTTCTTTTTCAAGAGGAGTGAGAAGTGAATGCTTCTTGAAGAGGCTCCATAAATCCACAGGCTTTCTTTCTTCTTTTTTTTTTTTTTTTTACTTTGTTGAAGGTGTTAAAATGTCAATAGTATTATACCACTGATTATCACTGCTGTCCACCCACCTTGTAGGCCAAAAACTCAAGGTAAGTGAAAAAGACTCCTCTGTGGCTGGCACAGGACTTTCCACAACATTCCTCAGAACTGTAAAACACCTTTCAGGTCTTAATGTGTAAATGACCTACGTTTGTTTATTTTAAAGAGAGCCATTAGTAGCAGAGAGCTGCTTGCAGGTCAATAGCAATCAGGAAAGGAATTTCAAGCCCAAATCTTTTTGGATAGGAGTCAGCTCTGAATTCTGAATTTTCTTTCACCCAGAAAGTCTCTTGATTACAGTTCTATAATTTTTGCCTAATAGTCTGCCACAATATTTAATTTTTAATCCACAGTTTTATGTCATCAGAAATTATGTTAGACGGGAACTTTTGTTGGAAATAGTTCATTATAATTCTTATTGCCACTTCATTAACCGGGAACAGCTACTTATTAATTAGGAAGAAGAATCACTACTCGAAGAAGCACTAAACTTTGTGGCAAGCAGATAGTGTATAGCTTTATACCAGGTTCGAAAACACTGGGAACACTCTCCACTTGAAACTGTAAAAAGTCAGTGTCCGAAATACATCTTGGAATATTAAACCCACCAAGTCGCTCCTGGCAAACTAATACACACAGAAATGAAACGCCTCTTTATCCTTTAGCATCTCACCACCAAATTCACTATTCGCGTCTCCTTCAAGCAGGCTCAGCGGTTTAGCTTCAAACTCTTCTTTAACTGCATCGGAAGGAAAGCCAGGGTGTCAGACCCGTTCACTCCGACTCCCTACGCGCGAGTCTGTGAGTAGCTTTGCGCACAAACGCTATTTAGAGGGAGGGTGTTGCGGTCCTCTTGATCGATCCATCACCCCCTAAAACCTACAGTCCCTCTCTGCTTCCTACAGAGTAGGCTCAAACCGAATCCAAAGCCGGTTCATCTCTGAAGTACAGATGAGCGCCCAATAGCTATTGGTCCGCAGATTCTGGGCGCGGCAACGCTCACATTCGAATGCTCTGGATCGGTTTTTGAGCGGTGAGTAGCACTGCTAGAGCTCCTATCTACACAAGTTTCATCTTTTGCACCGAATCATCCTTTTGTTCCACTTTCGAGCCTTAGCAAATCCACATTCGGCGTTTAGGTACTGTCTTCCGGGCAAATTCCATCGCCTTTCAACTTGAAGCTGACTCCCAGAGCCAGTCAAGAGCCCCTGGTTCCAAGAGCTACCTGGATGGAGACCTTGGCCGAGCGTCACGTCCAGCGCGGGAGCAAAGGAACCTCGCGCTTTCCCAGTGCGGCGAAACTTTACGTTTTCTTTCGGCAGGTCCCAAGGTGTAGAGATTCGCGAGGCCTGGGAGTGAAAACACCTGCAGCAGTCCACAGCCTGGCCAGTACTTGGGAAGCTACGTAGAGTAACGCTTCGCAGGTGTAGCGACCTCGGAGTGCACAAAGGCGAACCAGGATTTAAAAAAAAAAAAGAGAAAAGTTTACTTTCGGTGAGCAATTACAGCAGCCCGGTCCGGGTAAGACAAACTCCCGCGGGGAGGCTCCTTCCTGGGGAGCTGTGAAAGAGCCAGGGGCGCTTCTGACGGCGAAGTCTCTCCGGCGTGGGGCTCCCTAGCTGCGCGCATCCAGGGATCCCTCCCGGCTGTCTCAGGAAGAAAAAGAAGTTGGGACACAGGAGCTAGGCAGCAACTCTGGGTACAAAACCTTGCAAATGGCTGCTAAAAGGGCTGGGCCTCCAGACTCCAATTCCCTCCCCTTTCTCCAGCTGAGCCGTTCACCTGCTACCGACCAGTTTATAATATAAGCGTAGACCCTAAATTGGCCCAGTTTGAAGGGCTAGGCGTCACGAATCCCTACGAAGTTCCTTCCAGAAAGATCTATGTGAGCTTCAGGAGCTCCTGGGGGAAATGTTACTTGAGGGAGTGGGAAGGAAAGGGGGGGATTAGAAGGGATTGTGTCCAGGAAACGATGTCTAGCCTCCTCTATTCGAAGGACCTCGGGGAGTCTCAAGACTCCCTTGCAAACAGCTGCGGCCACTTCTAAGTCCCGCGTTAGAAGGGGCGGGGATGGCCCTGGAGGCTGGAGATGGGGACGGGGTTAATCTTTAGGCCGGCCACCTCGAACAGGGTTCTGGGAGAGTAACTGGCCTCAAGAAAAGAAACAGGGAGCCGAGATTCCAGGGAGGGCAGCAGCCCGAACGGACTTGAGAGCTTGCTGGGAGAAACTGCCTGCCTGCAGCCCTCCGTTAACTAGGGAGGAGTGATTGATGCCTCTCTTCATTTGCATCCTTGGAACACCTGCCCCTCCTTACGTCTCTCTACTTCTCGCTCGCCAGTGGCCTGGGGGCCGCGGGCGCAGGGCCGGGCGTGCGTCTGTGGCTGCGCGCGCGCACGCGGGTCTGTGCGTGTGTGCTTGTGTGTGCGTGTGTGTGTGTGTGTGTGTGTGTGCATGCTTGTAGCCCGCACGCCGAGCCCGGCCGCCGGGACCCAGCCGCCCGCCGCCTGCCCGGCGTCCCTCCTCCTCGCAGCCACCTACTCGCAGCGTTCTCACCCGGCACTCGCAGCCTGCCGCCCGCCCAGCCCAGCCCAGCTCACCCCAGCACGGCTGCCGCTGCCTCCCCTCAAAGTTTCCTTAGAGCCGACACCTTCTCGAAGGGCTACCCGGGGAGATGGGTTTCTGAAGATGTGCTCTTCTTACAGCACCCTCCGCCGAGTCCCTACCTAATCCGAGCAGAGACGAGATTTTCCAAGTTAAGGGGAGAAAAGGTGGCGGCGGGGGGTTATTATCAAGAGAAAGAGAGAGGAGCGGCCACAACTGTGAATATAAGCTTCTTTCCTGCCAGATGCCGGGGAACTGACTGACGGGCCTGTGGGGTTAAAAAAGAAAATTAAATAGAAAGCCAAGTTCACCGAGGAGGGGCTGGGAGGCTTCCGGATGCCGGGAAGGTTCTCCGGGTTCTCCGTCCCCACAGGCGTGAAGATTTGGAGGCACCTCCAGTGCGAGGGCTTCTAAACGCCACCCCTCTCGTGATCCCTCTGGAAGGAAAAGCCGGCCCAGCTGAGGCGGGGGAGTCGAGGAAAAGCCTCTGGACTTGTGTGCGTCGCGTCCTTGGCTTTGGATTTTAAGAACACGAGAGAGAATTAACCGCGTCGCAAGGTAAGGGGCTGGAAACCCGCTGCCTGTATTGCCAGGAAGAAGAATAACTTAAAGTAGATGCCGGGGCTGGGGTGGGGAGGGGTCGAGGCAAGCTGGTATGATCTCTGCCGGCGTCGCCACACGATTGCACAACTCGCGCGCACGGCTCGGGTGGGCAAGTCTGGGGGTCGCCGGTACCCCCGGTGCGCAGGTGGGAGGCAGCCAGGCGAAGGGAGGGTCCTGACTTTACACTCTGTGGAACCCATTGGAAATAGGTTTCACGCCGGGTCGTCTGTCCAGGCTGATTTACAGCGTGGACGTGTGTGTGTGTGTGTGTGTGTGTGTGTGTTTCTGGCGAGTTGTTTTTCCCCCACTGGCACCGCGGACCCACCCCCTCGTTGCCACAGCGCGCTGTGGGCACCGGCGGACGCGGTGGCAGGTGAGCCTGGCGCAGGTGGGCAGGTGTGTGCGGCGGCGGCGGCGGCGGCGGCGGCGGCATCCGGCCGGCTGACTGCGGGGCGCGCGAAGCTCCAGCCGCCGCCTGGCTGGCTCCCCGCAGCCGGCGTCGGAGCCCGGGCCCCGCGGGGCTCCTGCGGTTCCCTTCGCCTCCGCTAGAGGCTCCCAGCGGGTGCCGCGGTGCGGGTGGATGTGGGGGCGCCGGGAGGCGGCGGGGCGAGCGCCGGGAGGGAGCGTGCCCGCGGGGTGGCGGAGTGGGCGCGGCAGGGGGAGGCGAGCCGGCCCGGGGCGGGTGACCGGAGCCCGAGTCCCGGCGCGCCTCCTGGCTGCGCGCAGAGCTGCGGGGAAGCGGGTCCGAATCTGGGCTGAGCTCCGAGCCGGAGCCACTTCGGGGAGGCGATCCTGGCCCGCGCCCTGAGGGCAGTCCCGGGAGGTCAGTCCTAGTTCTCTACTCTCCTTTCACCCCGGGTTCTCTTTGAATTCTCAGCCAGATATCTCAGGATGGGAGGGAGTGGAGGGTGCGGGTATGTGCCGTTTATATCTAAAGGTGCCTTTCAGCCTTCCTCCGTAGCTCCGTGGGAGGCGTCTTCGAACTATTTCCTAATTTTGCCCACCTCCCCTAAATATTTGACTGCTTTAAGGGAAGTTTTCTGCAGAGACTGCCGGGTGGCTGGTCTCTGGCCCGGGCTGCTCCGAGGTGAGCAAGGGGACCCGCCGTGCTCTCCTGAGCCGCAGTGAACTGGAGTGCGCGCCTCGAGGGGTGGGGTGTGGTGGAGAAGGGAGTACCACACCCTCTTCTTTGCCTCCCCTTTCCTTTTCACCTGATGGCGAAGTCTCACCATCTAGCATTTTACCGATTCCCTTCCCCAAGAGATTGGCTGTGAGAACAGAGCAAAGCTGCTGATAGACTTGGAGAGTGAGAGAGAGAGAAGGTTGAAAAGGAAGTCAGGGCCAGAACCTCAGGAGAGGAAGGAGGACAAAGTTCAGCTTGTGTGTAGGAGGTGAGTTGGGGGTGGGGCGTGCTGGGAAATGGCCTTGAAGTCCAGGCTGTTCGGGGAAATCTGATTAATTTCACATTTCGCACCATCTTCGACAAAATCCTTGATCAAGCCATTAACCAAAATCTTTTCTACTAGCTGCTGCCTTGAGCACGGTGAGCGCGGAGTATGTTTGATGACTGTGTCTTAGATTTAAAAAAAAAAAATGTGGGTCTTGTGTGTGCTTGGCGTGATTACACCACGTCTGTCAGGCAGCTGGCAATATATGCATTTTTCAGTGTGCTGTTTTGTGTTCGTGCGTACCATGTGTGGTCATTTTACACTCAGCTATGCAATTTCAGAGTCCTCTAAAGGTGGTTCTTAACAAACCCGACCTGTGATGTTAAACCTCTTGAAGAATAATCCTGAAGGAAGACAAAACATATGATGGAGCATGGAATATTCTAGGAATACTAAATAAAAGCAGAGATCCAGCATGTATGAAATACTGGGCCGCTTACTGAAAGAGGGAACAATACTTTTCAAAAATGAGAAGCAGTGGTTAACATTTAAAAGAAGAATGTTCTTCAGTGTACTATCATCATCATCCAGTAGTGCACGTTACCTCCAGTACAGTTAGAGTGTGAGGCAGGACAAACGAAGCACTTCCTGCTGAAAATGTTTTGTGAGATACTGTCAGGTATCTTATCTTAAGAATTTAAATGAAATGGGTTGCCTTTTGATGATAACTGAAGAAGTTTGGTTGCCATCTGTGTAGGGCATCTATTCTTTTTTATCAAGGTAAATATGTAAGTTAATATTATATAAGTGTAATTTAGTGAAAGTGGAAGAGGCCAATTTACTCATGTTTTTCATTCCAGAATAACACATAACATGATCTCAAAGAGGATTTATATAAGGTTTGTCATTCACGTATTACATGGGTAGAGCTCTGTGTAGAAGGCAAGAATAAATATCTGGCTGAAATCTCAAAAAAGGATGGTTCACATTCTTAAAATATACTGTATTAGAAATTTTATTATGTGACAAAATAATAGTTACGCATCTAAATATAGTTATCTGCATGTTCAGACACAAATTATTCATTTGTTGAATTGATTTAATGAAGGCAAATACATCATAAGGGCTCAATTTTCTTTCTGAAAGAAACCTCTGAAACCAGAGGAAGACCTGCTAGCATTAAGAATCTGTGTATGTGATATAAAAAAGATAATGTATTTCTTGACAATTAATTGAATCAACCTAGTGAGGCTGGTTTGTAACCTCAAGTTCAGTTTTAGAACTCCGTCTCTAAAGATTTCTGTCTCTCTCATAAATGTGATTTTAAAAGAGACCACACATTGGAATGTTCCCGGAATGCTATGGACCTGGAAACTGTTTGAGGCCTCTGAAACTTCATGTCAAAAATCAGAAGTTATAGGATGTTGTCACAAATTAATTGGCTTGATGCTTCAATTAAAAACTGATTATTATCTGGCTCTGGTTGTCATCATGGTTGATTTCATTTGGTCTCTAGATATTCTGTGAAAGGACTCTAGGTGGAAATGTTTTCCTGTAGTACAAGGATAGGAGGTCACTATATGCAAAAAGGTTTGTCAGTTACTGATTCTCCAATTTGGTTGCATTTTTATAAGGCAGGATCCTAGATTTTAAAAAGTCAGTTTTCTGAATTTTCGTGACTATTTTCCTGTTTGCCACAGCCCTCAACTTCTGGGTACTCCATTTATAATTTTGATGAGGAAATATGTCACCAAGCCCCTTTCCTTTACAGTTTAGGGGCTCTTTTGTTGCTGAGAACTTTAAGAACTATTTAATCACAAAAGATCATATTTCCTGAAAGAAAATCAATGGAGCTTAAAAATATGTTTGATAAGGAAATGAAAGGATAGGAGAGACAGGTTAAATACCAGACAAAAGGTTTATTCATCTAACTGCATGTATCTCTGATTTCTTCTTTCAGCAACCATTTTTGTTATGTTTTTAAAAAATCCTTTTGCTATTATTCCTTCCCTCCCTCCTTCTTCCTTTCTTCCTCCTCTCCCTCCTTCCCGCCTTGCTTTCATTATTTCATCCTCTCTCTCCTTTGGTTAAAATATTTCGTTCAGAAAGAAATCCATACCAATTTACAGTTATTTTACAGTTATCGGTCCATACTTTATTTTTTAAATGGGAGGTAGTCTTAAAATACTGATTTTTCCATTTATTTAATTTTTTTTCACCAAAGAAACCCACTAGAATGTGGGGTGATTCTTTAGGGAGTACAAATCATCAGTTGATCATTATCTCTTAGGTCAGCTTGCCTGTTGTGTCTGGTTGCAACTCCACTGGCTTCTGTGTCTGGGAAGCATACAAGCTTGGAGAGTAGTCACTGGAGGTCGATGGACTGCCTTGAAATATGATGCATTTGTGCTCTGAGTGACTTACTTCCATGTAGTTAATACTCTCTCCATGTACATAATAGCCAGCGTAATCAAGTCTGAAGTATTCACATTAAGCAAATAGTTGAGCCACACGTGTCAGTGTTATACCTGTGCAGAAATTAGTAATCCAAACAATAAAGGCCTACTATGTATAGCACAGGGAACTCTATTCAATACACTGTGATAAACCATAATGGAAAAGAATATAAAAAAGAATGTATGCATATATATGTATGTATAAATGAATCACTTTGTTGTACAGCAGAAATTAACACATTGTAAATCAACTATACTCAAAAAAAAAAAAAAAAAAAAGAAAAAGAAATTAGTTATCCGTTTCAGGAAAGCCTTAACTCCATCTAAGTCTTTAGTAAATGTAACTATTTTTATTTGTGTCACTAAACAAATACAGTTGCTAAATGGTTCTTAAATGTCCTCAGAAAATCTAGTGTCCAAAAATCTCCTAAGGGAAACTAATTCAGTGCCACTGGGAGGCAGCATGAATAAGTAGAAGCTCTGGACTTGGCATCAAAAGACTTGAATTCTACTTCTGTCTCTTATGACTAACGGTATTACTTTTGAAAAGCTGTCTTATTTCTCTAAGGCTCAGTGTTGAATTCAGTAAAATGGGGGAAATTTAATATTTACCCACTCTATTTTTGTGTTTAAAATTTGACCACACGTAGGTTTAAGCTTTGGAATAAGAAAAACAGAACTTTCAGGTGCCAAGTAAATGTCAGACATGGTAACACTTGATATGGGGGTAAATGAAATGGTATCTTTAAAGAATACCTGTAAAACCTCCATAATGAAGCCTGGTGAGAAGATTTTTTTTTTCTGGAGGGCAGAAACAAGTGTTATGAAAGTAAAAATTAAATTAATATATAGATATGTGAGATTTTCTCAAAGTTGTCATTAATATGGCACAAAGTGTGTGATGCTTGCTGTGTGACACATAAAAGGACCTGGGCATTTGAGCTGTTTGTAAAGAGTTCTGATGGTAAAGAAGAGGAAAAAGGAAACGAGTAAAACATTTTTGAATAGCAAAGTTTAAATGGAGTCCCTGTTTTTTTGTTTGTTTTTTAGCATTCTATATTTCTAAATTTTTCTTCTTGTGTATAATTAGTATGACATGAGTAGCGATTGTCTTTGATTTCATTAGGTCAGTTACCCAATTTCTTTTTTTAAAATACTTAATTAATTAATTTTTATTTCTGGCTGCGTTGGGTCTTCGTTGCTGTGCGCGGGTTTTCTCTAGTTGCGGCGAGCGGGGGCTACTCTTTGTTGTGGTGGGCGGGCTTCTCATTGCAGTGGCTTCTCTTGCTGCGGAGCACGGGCTCTAGGCACGCGGGCTTCAGTAGTTGTGGCACGTGGGCTCAGTAGTTGTGGCTCACAGGCTTAGTTGCTCTGTGGCACGTGGGATCATCCCAGACCAGGGCTTGTACCCGTGTCCCCTGCATTGGCAGGCGATTTTTAACCACTGTGCCACCAGGGAAGTCCTCAGTTACCCAATTTCTATGAGCACTTTAAAAATATTTAGCTTGTGAAATGTTAACTCAGTGGTTTAATTTGTGAAGCTGGACATAAAACTAAAACAGTATCTTAATTTTTACAATGAAGTTTGCCCAGAAATGCTGGTAGTCCATTTGTACTATTTTATTTTAGCGACTTAAATGCTAGTTATATTATTTATAAGTTATTTTCATCAGGTGAATTAGTAAGGAAGTAGATTGTAGATATTAAATGACTCATTGATTTGAATGAAAATTTAAAAGCCCCATTGAAATAATTATGTGCACTTCTGATAAAATATGAGGCCTGCTAGGATTTGAGACCTGGATAAATTTTGTGGCTTTTCTAAATGTATTCACTAGTTAATGTTAATAAGAGCCCATCTTTCCTGGTCATTAAGGGTAAGTCAAATACCATTTCCTTCCTCTGAATTTTAGTGTCATTGTCAATAAAAACTATGAATGTATTTTGCTAATAATATTAGTCTAAATGCACACCTAGGAACCTAGACTTGGAAACAAATTATTTTTTGCAGATATAATAGAACATAATATCAAATTATCTATAAAGAGAGACTTGTCTTTACAAAAGTCATAAACAAATTTTAGTGTAACGGAAAGAAATGCAAAAATCTAAGATTCCCAGCACATTTCAATTTCTAGGTGTAGCACTAGAGAGTTTTTGAAATGGATTCTAAATTGGACTGCATAAGAGGATTTTGTGTCTCATACAATCTCATTCTATTATAATGTAACTATGGTTAGCTGCAAGATATCTATCTAGTAACCAGCATGACGGGAAATAATTAGCATAAAAACTGTATTGCTCCTGGTGTACCAGGGGAGCCAACAATAGTGCCTTGTGATAAGTGTTGATTTTGAAATGTTGGGCTTCATTTGTCAAAGGGAAAGAGCCTTTTTCTTCTTAAATATTTTTTTACTAGACTTTTCTATAATAATATATATATATATATGTTTTTTTATATATATGATTTTTATCCTAATATATTAAATAGATTATATATTTTAAGTATATACACATATACCTCATACACTATACTTTATATATACTATATTTTATTTATACACTATACCATATATGTAATCTATACTATCAATCCATCTGTATCTATAAATAAAGACTGCTAAAAGCAGTCCTTAGTCCATGTGAAGATATGTCCTTGACTGTCACCCACTGGTTACGCATATGATTATGGATTGCAGATGGTTTCTCTTTAAGATTTGCCTTCAATTTCATTTGTAGGTAAATGCTAAAACTCTAGCTTTGATCTCAATTATTTAAATTCATATGAATTAACACTCAAATATTTACTGATGTAAAAGTGATTTTTGGTATGATAGGATATGATAATGTATGAGAATAGGTCCTTGTTCTTAATAATCTTGTGATCTTGTTAAAGAGAGAAGGCAAAAGTGGGTGGTAAGCTAACAACAACAAAAAAAGAATAGTCTATCAACTATTTCAGAACTTCTTATTAAATATCTATTGTTCACAAGACTGTACAAAATAGCAATGCTAGAGTTGTGTCACCAGGCACTTCAGAATAGTGAGAAGTGAGAGAGGCATGGGAAGAATTCATAAGACTAGGGTGAAGTGAGAGCTGCATGGGAAGAATTCATAAAAGGGGAGTAAATTGGTCTGAGTGCAATATAAATTAACGATAAAAATATAACATCACTAATAATCGAAGCAATGCAAATTAATACAACAGTGAGATAGTCTAGCTGATGAGTTGGGACACAGATGAAGCACTGATAGACTCCATTTTTTGCTAATGGAGTGGGAAAATAAAGACTCATGACTCATGTATGTAATTGGAGACATTGTAAACCAGTTTACCCACCGGGTGTGAAATTTAAATAAATATCATTTAAATACCTATAAATGTTCATAATAGTTGGCTCCAAAGTTCCTCTTCTAGGAATTTATCCTCAGAAATGCTGTCATGAATCTGCAAAGATATATTATGTACATACAAGAAGAAATATATATAACCTGAATGGTTTCAAATCTCTTAAAGAAATTGTATTTATAGTTAAAATTTTCTGTGCCAGTGGAATAATATAGAGCAATAAAAAGGAATGAAATACTGATACATGCTACAAAAGGGATAAAACCTCGAAAACATTATGTTGCATGTAAGAAGCCAGGCACAAAAGACCACATTTATGCTTCCGTTTATGTAAAATGTCTAGAAAAGCAAATCTACAGAATTCAAAAGTGGATTGGTGTTTTCCGGGCGCTGGAAGTGGGGATGGTAAGTGACTGCAGTTGGGCACAATGGATCTTTTGGGGTAATGCAACTCTTCCATAATTGGATTGTGGTGATGGTTGCACAAATCTGTAAATTTACGAAAAATCATTGAATTGTTCACATAAAATGGGTACCTTTAATGCTGTATAAATTATATCTCAATACAGCTGTTAAAAAAATACATGTAATTCAAAGCAAAACACCTCAGCCCCAGATGACCTCACTAATAAAATCTAAACATTTAAGGAAGGAGTAATACTAATTCTGCACAATCTTTCCCAGGAAATTGTAGAAGAGGGAACACTTCCCAACCTATTCTAAGAGACCAGCATTACACCGATACCAATATCATGAAAAGACACTATAAAAAAAGAAAACTACAGACCAGTATCCTTCATGAATATAAATATAAACAAAATTAACAAAACTTTAGCAAATATAAATCAGTTTATCAGAAGGTAATACATGTGACCGAGTTGGGTTCATCCCAGAAAGGCGATGTTGGTTTAACATTAGAAAATCAATTAATATAGTACACCATGTTAACAGAGTAAAACAAAGAAACACAGAATTATATGATCATCTCAGTATATGCCACAAAAAGTTTTAGAGAAAATCCAACACAAACTCTTCATAAAATCTCCTAGCAAATATTCTAGGAATATAAGGGATCTTCAACTTGATAGAGAGCATCTGCAATAAGCCTGTGGCTGATAGGATTCTTAAAGAGCAAATGCTTTTCCACTAATCTTGGAAGCAAGGCAAGAATGTCTGCTCTCATTTCTACTCGACATTATGATGGAAACTCTAGGCACAAAGTAAGGCAAGAAAAAGACTCCAAAAGGTGGACAAATTATAAAGGAAGAAGCAAAACTGTTTAAATGCGTATTTATTGAAGAATTGAAAAAACATCCAAATATCCCATAGGAATATAGTTACATAAATTTTGAAATGCTCATGCAATGAATTCTACATTGCTTGTTTAATAAGAAGGTAGATGGAATGTTGCAGTTCTTTAAATATCATCATGGTAAGATCTTCCAAATATATTGTTAAGAAGAAGATGTGGTTGTAGAACAATACTTAGTCTGTGGTAGACTGACTGATTCATTCAACAGGTACTTTTTATATACCTCCTTTGTTTTAAGCACTGGGGTAGGCTTTGGGTAATATACTGTCTGTAGGAAGGGGACAAATTAATCTTGCCTTTGAGAGACTTGCAGGCTAATAGGGGAAATAACTTATAAGCAATAGAAAGAAACTAAATATATAATGAGAATTTGTGTTACATGTATTTAGAAACTAAGTAGAGTGACATGGAGGGTTGGCAGAGGGACAGAAAAATTTCTCTAAGATGTTTCTGGTACCTAGTGAGCACTTGGTAGAGAACTTTTAAAATAATAGGCTAATCCATACCATTCTTCTTTCCTCCTTCACCTTATTTCCCTTCATATCCAAAAACTCATCTATCCATTGTCCGAGGAATACATGCTTTGCTATCACAGTAATTACCCCTGTATCGTTACATTCTTTTCTCTCTTGGAATAATTTCCTTATCATCAACAGCATTTGTTGAGCACCTACTATGAACAAATGCATTACCCTAAGTGCTGAGGACTCATTTTTGCTTAGGGCATATCCTTATTCATTTCTTTAATTGAAGCCCTTTTCTTCATATGAAAATTTAAATACTTTTTCATTTTTTCTCTGATTATAGAAGTAAAACATTCACATCATAAAAACATTGAACGTTACAGAAGTACATAATTTACAAATTGAGAGAGCTTCTTGGGGCTCCATTTTGCCCAAGGTTTTGACAAAGTAGGAAGCTACCTTGCATAAGAAATGAGACAAGAGTTAAGACTGGATTCTGTGTGGGTAAGAGGCAAGAGGATTAAGTGGTCAAGGACCAGAATAAGCTTGAGAACATGGATGTCAAATGGGAATTTTCCAGACACAATGTTGTACAGTTAACCCTTGAACAACACTTGGTTTGAACTGCATTGGTCCACTTATATGTGGATATTCTTCAATAGTAAACACTGTAGTTCTGTACCATCCAAGGTTGTTTGAACCTGCATCCAGAGATGCAGAACTAAGGATACCAAGGATCCCTGGATATGGAGGAACTGCTGATAAGGAGGGCTGACTGTAAGCTATACAGGATTTTTAACTGCACAGAGGATGGGTGCTCCCAACCCCCTAGTTGCTGAAGGGTCAACTGTACTTTGTACAGTGGTCCTCCTCCTGATGATCTTAAAATCTGCAGCAAAGTCACACAAGTCTTAGTAACTTGAATGTGATTGGATTCCTGGTAGAGGCTGATGACAGAGCTTATTGTTGTGTCAAAGTTGGGGCAGCAATGCAAATAAGCCACAATGTGGGGACAAGAGGGTACTAGTAGATATTAGCATCACAGATACTCCTCCATTGGACTTTTCCATGAGTGGCTTTAACAATCTAGTCCATTTATTCATGTCTTGGATATATCCCTTCCAATACATCCCTTCCAAGGAGTTGTTTAACATATCCTTAAGCACTGAAGCTCATAGCAGATTATATTGTGTCTCTATATATGGCTTTAATTGATATTTTTCATTGCTTTTCAAAAAAC
>RJWK010020729.1:0-31238 GCA_004363435.1 Platanista minor
CTCTCCTCGCGCACCAGGAAACAAAGAGGAGGGAAGAAAAAGTCTCTTGCCTCCTCGGCAGGTCCAGACTTTTTCCCGGACTCCCTACCGGCTAGCCGTGGTGCACTAGCCCCCTGCAGGCTGTGTTCACGCCGCCAACCTTAGTCCTCTCCCTGCGCTCCGACCGAAGCCCGAGCCTCAGCTCCCAGCCCCACCCGCCTCGGCAGGGGAGCAGACAAGCCTCTCGGGCTGGTGAGTGCCGGTCGGCGCCGATCCTCCGTGCGGGAATCTCCCCGCTTTGCCCTCCGCGCCCCTGCGGCTGTGCTCTCCTCCGCGACTCCGAAGCTTCCCCACTCCGCCACCCGCAGTCTCCGCCCGCGAAGGGGCTTCTCAGTGTGTGGAAACCTTTCCTGCTTCACAGCTCCCTCCCACTGGTGCTGGTCCCGTGCCTATCCTCTGTCTCTGGTTTTAGGGTTTTTTTGTTTGCCCTACCCAGGTAAGTGTGGAGTTTCTTGCCTTTTGGGAGGTCTGAGGTCTTCTGCCAGCGTTCAGTAGGTTTTCTGCAGGTGTTGTTCCACGTGTAGATGTATTTCTGGTGTATCGGTGGGGAGGAAGGTAATCTCTGCGTCTTACTCTTCCGCCATCTTGTCGGATTTCCTAGTCTTAAAGGAAGAACTAGTAAATTATTGTGTGGAAATAAAGTTATGAATAGCAATGCATATTTGTAATGATGAAAAATAGAGTTATCACTAGTCATGTAAGAATGATTGCTAATTGAGGAACAAAATAGGTCTCACATGTCTTATAATAACTATTAGGGAACTTCATGAAGTTGAATTTTCTTGTATTCTAATGGCATATTGATCATTCCCATACTAATTAATAAATAAAACTCTCTTAGTCTTCTTATTTTTGAACAAAACCCCAAGTATGGCTGGTTTTAATTACAAATTACTTTATCTAGAATGTATTACTGTCTTTAGAAAATAATACCCAAGTCATTTGTTTTCCTAAAGTAGATAAAGTGAATGATAAGAAACATTCATTTTAAATTTTTCTGTAATCATCTTCAAAATGTAGGCTTTCTGCTTCCAAAAGGATTTGGGATATTTTATGATAAAACAAATTTATAATGAGACATTAAAACATAAATAATACCTCAAAAACCACACAAAGAGAAGAATAAGGAAATGTACCTACCCTACTTGGGCTTATAAATAGATGGTGATTTAGTACTGATATTCTTGGCCCAAGGCAGATTGAAATTTAGAATGACTTCCCATTTTATTTTAGAATTAGAGTGGATTTTCAACCCTGCTGACATAGAGGCTGAGCGCTATCCCCAAATAATTCAGGGACATAGTCCAAGTATGAATGTTCTTTCGGTGTCCCAGGTATTTCAAATGCACAAGCAGTGCTGAGAACAGCTGCCCTGTATAAAACAAAGCAGGAAGGTTTATTGGACTTTAAGAAAATTACTTAAGTCCCACATGGTAGAAGGTAAACTATATGTCTTTTCTTCTATACTTGGCTTAAATGCAACAACAAACTACAGATAATCTCCAGTGGAGTTCAAAGCTGAATGTCTGATTTTCAGCCTAAGGAGCCCTTATTGGAAGTGGCTAAAATAATCAACTTTATTCTCCTGAGTACTTGTTTTCTTGTGTAGTCCAGGTTCTACCATCCTTTGCTTTTAAGTAAGCTGACCTGTGCTAGAATATGGTTTCTTTAAGCCAGTGCTGTTGTGAATGTATGCAGAAGTCTCAGTGTCGGTTTATCAATTTCTCAGGGTTCAATTAAGTCCAAGCTATTGCTTGGTGAGTAAGAACCAACCTATGGATCATTTAGCAACTGTGTGACTTCAGGCAAGTTACCTCCATGGGTATTGGTTTCTACATTTACCCCATAGTGCTATTGTGAAAATTAAATAAGCTTTGAATGGATACATGGTAAGCAATCAATGAGTGTTAGGGAATATCACTACACATTTTAAGTACAGAACATGATCAGCTATGTCATTGAGGAGATTTTGCCTTCTTCCAATATGTTCTGGGAAATGTCTGCTACCAATTATCGATATTGATTGCCACCTTGAAAGGTATCTCTTCCTATTGATCAGTTGCAATATGTAAGTTTCTTGCTCAGCATAGTATCTCTGCTTTACTTCAGGGCTCTCTGTCAAACTAGGTGAAGATAATACATGCTATGTTTCATTAATTCATAATCTGCCAATTAAGCAGTTGTTAAAAAACTGAAGTTAAATATTAAAAAAAAAAAAACAGGTATGCCATGACTATTTTGTTTCCCTCAGAATACAAGAGTTAACTTAATTACATGGTTTGTTATTAATTTTATTTCTTAACACACAGAATGTGTATAATGAGATCCAAGGGGCAGAAGCACTGGTGATTCAAAAACTTTAATAGACTATAATGGACTTCACAAACTATGGGTGTCAAAGTGTTACAATTTTAGCTCTTCTAAAGTGAAAATTAAGATATCAGTGAAGGAAAAAAAAAAAAAGATATCAGTGAAGCAATGTGTACAAAGTGTCAGTGTATATAAAGCTGTGTGAAAAAAAAAGATCAGAGACTTGGAAAAGGTCATAAGGTTAAAAAAAAGGAATAAAGTATTTTATTTTATATATAGCTCCTCATGTATCTTCTAAATATGAAATGTAAACAGACTTAGAAAGCAAAATAGTAGTACTAATAATAAAATATGATCGTCTTATGATGTTATTGCTTTGTGGACTTGTTTTTCCCTCATGCTTAAAAATGTGCATTTTCTATAAGCTTAAGAATTTGACCATTTTTCTCAAGGAGGTGGGAATTGAAATAAGTTGGTCTTGTGGCATTTAACATTGAAATAATATATGGCAAATATTGGATACTATTGGTTACATTTTCAAATTATGGCTAAAAATTAACCTTCAGTCAGTGTTTCTGAACACTTGCCCTTATGTATAAGAATCACTTTTTTTTTTTTTTTTTTTTTTTTTTTTTTTTTTTTTTTTGTGGTACGCAGGCCTCTCACTGTTTTGGCCTCTCCCGTTGCGGAGCACAGGCTCCGGATGCGCAGGCTCAGTGGCCATGGCTCATGGGCCTAGCCTCTCCGCAGCATGTGGGATCTTCCCGGACTGGGGCACAAACCCGTGTCCCCTGCATCGGCAGGCAGACTCCCAACCACTGCACCACCAGGGAAGCCCTGAAAAGTTCAACTTTTAATACAAAGAATTCACCCTCCTAGAAAGTTTCTTCAATACACAAGTATAAAACAAAGAAGAAATAAGAAAGAAAGTAGCAGACAAGAGGCAATATCTACAAATAACGGTAACTCCAGTTAGGCACCAATTAGGATTTATTAACTCTCCAGTATAGATGAGGCTATTCTTGAAAATCAAGGCATTCATTATCTTTTTTTCTTTTTTTTAATGCTAGCGTGGTGGGAAGAATTCATTTCTTCCAAGTTTATGGAATTTTTCTTAGTGACCGTTATCAGCTCCCTAAATTTTTGGCCTATGGACAAAATTTTGAGCTCAATTTCACCATTATAATTTACAGAACACTTCATAATATAAAATCTGACTCGGGCTTCCCTGGTGGCACAGTGGTTGAGAGTCTGCCTGCCGATGCAGGGGACACAGGTTCGTGCCCCAGTCCGGGAAGATCCCACATGCCGCCGAGCGGCTGGGCCCGTGAGCCATGGCCGCTGAACCTGCGCGTCCAGAGGCTGTGCTCCGCAGTGGGAGAGGCCACAACAGTGAGAGGCCGGTGAACCCAAAAAAAAAAAAAAAAAAAAAATCTGACTCACTTATAAAATCAAATGGGATTTTCATTGTATTTAAAATGGAGGGATTATCATTTATATTTACAGAAGTTGAATCCTGGCTCAGAAGAATTGTCAGTAGCCCAAGCTTGTTCAACTTCTAGTTAACATCAGGAAAACAAGATTTGAAAGTCCATGGGTTTCCCCAAATACAATATTAGTTATCTGATAAGAGAGGACTGAAATGTAAATTTGAAGTGGTTTTCCCCACATGAGTGAGTGGACAGAGACCTAGTCCACTTAATTTGGTTTTGTTCGGTATTGGTATTTTCACTGCATTAGAAGAATAACAAATGTGAAAATAAGGTTACAAAGATTATTTTAACATTTTTATAGTTACTAAACACTTTCAACATAAAATACATAACAGTAGATTTGAGTGTTTTATAAAATAAGTACAGTTATTAGAATTAAATGCTGGTTCTCAATGTCCTACAAGTGGAGTGATCCAGGAATGGAACACCAATTTAAATTTGAGTGATGACTAACCTCTTTCATAAATGTGAAACCTAAGTCCAACTGCTTTACTTCCCTTTTCTTCCCATCTTATCTCAGGCTCCATGACCCACTATATAAGTTTCTTATTGCTGCTATAACAAATTACCAAGAATTAATGGCTTAAAACTATGCTTATTATTTTTACCTTATAGTTTTTGATGTCAGAAATCTAAAATGGGTCTTTCTGGGCTAAAATCAACATGAGGTAGTGTTTATGCTGGAGGCTCTAGAGGAAAATATGCTCCCCTCCTTACCTTTAATAGCTTCTAGAGGCCACCAGCATTCCTTGGAATGTGGCCCCTTCCTCTCCAACACTCGAGAAGGTGAGTGCAGATCTCACGTTGCATCATCACTCTGACCTCATTTTCCACCTTCCCTTTCTCCTTTTAATAATCCTGTGATTACACCTGGCCCAGGCAGATAATCTAAAATAAATCCCCTATTTTAAGGTCAGTTGATGATCAAACTTAATTCTGTCTGCAATCTTAAATTCCCCTTTGCATGTGAAATCACCTAGTTACATGTTCCAGGGATTAGGATGTGGACGTCATCAGGGTCCACCTTTCTGCCTTCCAAAACCACTTTCACTGATTTTTCTGGAGTAGTTTGACTTGTATTAAGGAATGAAAATGAGCATATAGTGGGCATTGAATAGGCTATTCCTTAGGGACACTGGTAACTTTTCTTTTAAACAAAGTACAGATAAAACAAAACAAGTAAACGGGCAGGGATGACAGAGGAAATGGGTTCACCGGGGTAGCAGAAGTTTCACATAGGTTGCAGAAGATTGTCTTGAATCTGTTATGTTTCAGCTCAGTTTAATAATTGAATGCTTAAGTAACACTTCGGAGCCTTGTTCCATTTGTCTGCCTTGACTCCTGTCAGACACTTTAATCCATCCATACCAGGAAAAGCTACTTAAGGACACAGACCTCCATTCCACAGAATATGAAAACCCAGTGTTTTTAAAATGCATGTAATTCCCCAAACAGATTTTACCAGGTGCAGTTTCGATGAAATGTCTGAGATAGAAAAGAAAAAAAGAGAACAAAATCTGGAGCATCTGTTTGAGTGGATCCTAAAATGCAAGTTTTATTTTCATTCATTTCGGTATGGGAGAATTGATTCAGGTGTTTATGAGGCAGGCTCCTGTCTGTGCTTCTAAACTTCTATGTATTTTAAGAGGTAGCTTTTTAAAGGTTATTTTTTGTCCTTGTTGTTGTTTATTTGTTCATTTTTAGTGCTTTATAGTTGGAAACCTGGGCAGATCTTTTGGAGTTCCACTTGGTTCTTCAGCATTGCTCCCTTGAACTGCTGCAGACTAACTCTCCAACTGTGTAGTTTGAGACACAGGTTTATCGACCTCATTCAGCTGCTTCTGGAACTGCATGGGTGTGTAGGGTAGTCATGCAAAGCGACTGAGAGGCTTGTGAACTGAGCTTTTGATGAATATCACAATAGCCAAAAGAAAAAAGGAGAAAGAAACCTTTGCTTATATTCTGTGAGTGCTTTTGTATGATTAATCTACACTTGCCCAGCTGAGCTTAATGCCTAAATTTGCAGCATGTAGATTTTTCAGCACAGTGGTAGGCACAAAGCAAGTGCTTAATAAGTCTTTGTTGGATTGAATATTATTGCAAAGATCATCTTTTTCTCATTAGTTGCCTGTCAGTATTCTCTTTTCCTAACTAGGACTCCCTCTGCCTTCCTGTTTCTCTGTGCATGTAAACATAGAAACTTCCAAGGGACTGTGTAGGGTCTCAAATGAATTGGCAGGTGAAATCTAATCAACAGATCAGCATGTTTTCACCACTCAATTTCACACCAACCTTGCTTAACCTCTGCTATTCGAAGCATACATTTAAGCAAAGAATGAGATCTCACAGCCTCTAACCCACAGTAGGAACTCAACTGAACATTTTTTTGGGTTGAGTCAAAGAGGAAATCACAGAAGAGGTGGTTTCAGAGGATGGGGAAGATTTAGATAAGCATATTCCATGGAGCTGACATTCCAGAGAATTTCTTTACTATTTACAAACACCTCTCTCAAAGATGTTGTCATCTTTGTAGCTTTTCATCAAGGTAATTGACTGAAATGTTTGGTTGATATACATATTTTTGTTCATGGTTCTTGTTTCACGAGTAAATGCACTTCAAGTTGCATTCATGTTTTCAAGACCATACAATGTACTAAGGAATTTCTTAATGGGTGAGCAAAGACTACTTTAAAATCATGGATTTCAGCCATTTATTCACTTACTGAACAAACCTATCTTCTTATAGTTTCAAAGAATTAAGGAACTGGAAAGGATGTTAAATATCATTTGTTATAACTCCTTCCTTTTAAAGTTGACGATGAAACTGAAAGATTGATCTTTCCACCAGATTTTCCTCTTAGTATCAGATCAAGTACTTGACTCCAAGTCTCCTGATTCTCCAGTTCAGAGTTATTTGCAAAAAAGGACAGTAAATATTAAAACAGGCTAACAAATGACAATTGAATCTAAACTATTTTCAAGGCACTGTTGAGGTATAATTGCTACACACTGTTTATGAGGACTTTACACACTGGTTGAAAAGTCCACAATAACTTGAAAAATGTTAATAAAATAGAAAAGTTGTATTTTTACATTTGATGTTTTACGTTTCTATATGGTTGAAAAAATTTTAAAACAGCATTTCTTGAATTAGGAAAATTATATGAAATTCCAATTCCTATTTCCATAAATAATGTATTATTGGAACATAACCATTCTTATTCATTTATGTATCTTTAATCACTGTTTTTGCAGGACAATGTCAGAATGAGTAATTGTGGCAGAGACCTATGACCTACAAAGCCTAAAATATTTACTTTCTGGCCCTTCACAGAAAAAGTTTGCCAAATCCTCAACTAGGCTTTGCTGGAAACCAGCAAAAAGAGAAAAGCTAGATCAAACAACGTGTCCACAAAATAAAGGACTCACAGTTTTAGAGCACAATATCTTTTTTAGAAGTTTTCAGAAAAAAATGTTTGCCTATATTTACTAAGAGTTTTAGGCTTTGTTCTGTTTTCTGATATTTTTCATTAGAAAAAAAATAGGAGACAACCTTGTATGTTTAGGCTAGAGTATTTCTTGCAGGAGTTTGAATATTAAATTCATTATTTTTTTTTCATTTGCAAAATCAGAATATCAACATGACCCATGTGAAATGAATAGCTCCTATTTTAGCTGTCATTATTGTTCTTTTGTAATATTAGATTGTTCGTGATCTAGTGGACTAAGAACTATAAAGTATAACCTGCATTCTTAGTTTCTTCAGGACAAATGTACACAATAATGTCAAATATGTAATTGCATGCAAGTCAAAAGAAATACAGTTATTTAACTTCTCCTTCCCCAAATGAGTGTTTTAATTAACCAATCCAAATGTCTCAGCATGTTTCTTTTTAATACTCTTTCATCTGCTATTGATTTGAAAGAAAGAAGGACAGTTTGAAGTATGGAACAACCTTAACATGTTAGCAAAGGAAGATGCCCCCAAAAAGTTAAAAGACCTCATTAAAGTTTATTTGGAGATTCTGTCAGACATATTCCAGCTAATGCACTATGGAATCCTAGATATGTTTGTTCACTAGCCACTGACACTGGTTGACAATGCTTGCAGATTTATCAAGTACCTGTTCATTTGCAAGGAACGATCTCACTGTCTTAGATAGCTCCTCTTTAAAAGTAAAAAGCAGAAGCAGCGCTCCTTATAATTCAGCAATGTTCTGCTCCATGACTGTTTCAGTGCTTTATGACTGACAAAGAGAGTCAATAGAAGTCTGTTTGATGGACATAACTAAGTGAGTTGGAAAAAAAAAAAAAGCCTTTTCATCCCATTCAGAAATAATTGATGTGACTGAGACAGCTGTATGTGAGTTCCAGATAAGGAGAGGATTTATGGAGAAACTATTGAAGCTAAAAAGGAAGGTGCAAATTTAAAGTTCCCCATAAAGTGGTCTGTAAGACACAGAGCAGAGAGATTTAACCTGAAGTTCTTTCCAGAGGCATCCTTAGAGTTCTATCCTCTTGCAGATGAAATCCTCATAAAAGTAGTTTCACTAGGTTGATGGACTCCAAGGGGAAACTTTCTACATTCTTAACCTGATGCTGTGTTTTCTCTTTTACTGTAAGCATTGTGTATAATAGGATATTCCTAAAGTTCAACTCTTTTCTTTTTCCTTTTCAAAAATTGGCCACTGCCCTATCAGAGAAAACAATCCATTATTATTGTACAGGTTGTAACTTAGAATATTTTATAATGCATATGGAAGGCCAATATTTTTGTGTGTCTGATTATGAGACTTAATATTTGCTTTTTAAGGTATGATGGTTACCTTTTAATCAACCTAACAATTAAGAATAGATAAAAATAAAATTTTCATTATTATCATATATTTGCAAATATGCATCTGGTCTTTATTGCTTTTCTTAGAGACTATAAATGAACTTTGTGACAAAGATTTTTTTAAAATAGGTAGCACCTGGAAATGTTAAACACATTTGACAATGATTGCATTCTGAAAACAGAATAACATATTACTGTTAATTTCAGAATGAATTTTCTTAAAGGTGTAGATTATAAATAGTATATGCTATTATATCAGTACTGTCAAAAAAGGAGGGCAGTTATATGGTTCTCTAAAATTAAAAAAAAATTAAAAATGAATCTGCAATACAAAAAACGAGGCAGTATTAGAATTTGACATCAACTTTCTAGATATTAAAAAAATACTTTTTAGAAAATTGTTCCAGTCCTCTAATGAATTTGAAATGTATGGACTTAACTTTCTTTGAACTCTCTGAATAAGACCAGGATGAGATCCGGCTTCTACTACATATTTGAAGTGGGGATTGTGATAACTTTGTATGTGACCTCTAAACCAGCTAGACTGCCTAGATTTAGGTTTACTGTTGTATTTTTGTTTGTTTGCGTGTTTTGCGGTACGCGGGCCTCTCACTGTTGTGGCCTCTCCCGTTGCGGGGCACAGGCTCCGGACGCGCAGACTCAGCGGCCACGGCTCACGGGCCCAGCCGCCCCGCGGCATGCGGGACCCTCCCGGACCGGGGCACGAACTCGTGACCCCCGCATCGGCAGGCGGACTCTCAACCACTGCGCCACCAGGGAAGTCCTAGGTTTACTGTTTGGTAGTCCACATTATCAATTGCTGAGATGAAATTTTACAGAAAAGAAGAAGGAATCAAATGCTCATCACCATTTCCCTTCATGGATGCTTTACCCCTTGCAATACAATACTATCATTAGAACACGAGCATCGTTTCTGTCATCCAGACATATTCTAAATCCCCTCCTCATCTATGCAGACTGTCTTTCTCTTGATCCCGTTTACCAATACACCATTTTAACTTATGTTCATGTTTTCCAAATTTAAAAAAATCCAAAATATTAATAAGCAAATGCATTTATTGAATATGTTACATTGTATATCCCCACAGCACCCAACTTAATCCTTATTTGCTATGCTTGTCTTTTCAAGGCTATGAGGTTGATTTTATGTGGAAATGATCATGGCAATCACATGTCCCTCACCTTGGGTTTATCAGAATTCTCAATGAGGAGAGGAGGATAGGAAGACACAGCCATACTTATGGACTCCCACAGCATGAGGGAAAGAATAGAAGGGAGAAGACCTCTCCATTCACACATCTGTATCCACTTCCCATGTGACCTCTAGACTTCTAGAACAGAAAGTGAATACAATCATATAAAGAATGGATAAAGATTATATAAAGAATGGACTGGTTCCCAGTCTATAGTAGTTTAAAGCAAAGTCAATTCTAATGCATTTTCGTCACCTGGGACCTGGCATGAGGATGGAGGTACATCCCACACCCCAGGGATTGGATATTATCCAGAGTTACTTTTGAATATATGTGTGTCTTCAAGTGAAAGTCTCTAGTGTGTCATAATGGAAGCAAAAGATAATTGATGAATGTCATTCTTAAATAAATGAATATAAAAATATTCATGCTCAATAAAAATGATTAGATTTGAATAGTTTTTGAAATATGTGGGTGTTACTGTATGTACCTATTTGTTTTACAAATAACTTGCATGTAGAACAATAAAAATTTAGTGCATGAATTGGAGAATTAGGTTTGAAATTTCATATGAATTTTAAAAATTATATTTAGAAACTGTAAATTACTGGGCCAGCTCTATATTTTCTTAAAAAAAAAAAAAACCTAAACCATAACGGGAGATAGCTCTAGTTATATAGCTGTGGCCTGGGGTATAATACCTTTTATAGTATATGTCTTTGAGTGAGCTTAAGGTTCTTCTGTATAAACTATCTCACTATTTCTCAGAGAATTTAAGTTAGTAAGGGGCAGGTATTATTTTCTGCATTTTACAGACCCTCAGCCTAAGGCACAAGAGCCAAGGGTCAGCTAAGTTGTCTGAGGTCAATAGGGAATCTATAATGTTGCTTGGAATAAATTTTTTTTCCTATTATTTCTAATATACAATATTTTTTCTCATTAAACACATATGCACACACAAATCATACATGCAATTCCTCAATGTTTTATTGTTTACCTTGCCTTTGTGATTTTATTTTTAAGTTCATTTTTCTATTAATTCTAGTTAGTTTACTTCCAGTCTCTGATTTCTTTCATTCCCTGACAACCCTATGTTATTAGGCATATTTTTGCTTGCCCTTTTTGTTGCATTTTCAACTGTTTACCCTAAAGCAAAACTTTTTCAATAACAATGAAAAAAGACAAAAAAAATGAAGATTTTACACAAATCTTTTTTTTCTTTTAACTGCTACCCCACAGCTCTCTTATACCATATTTTAAAAATTAGTAGTCTGTCCCCACTTTCTCCATTTCTCCATATATTTACAAGTGGGTCTTTACTTCCTCTGGCTTAATCTCCTAGAATTGTTCCCCAGAGTTCAGAGATTTTTAGGAAAAATGCCCTTCTAATGGATGAATCCAATGGACCTTTGGGAATCAGCATTCTTCTCAACATCTCTGATGGCTTTGATCATGTAAGATTTTATTCTCTTTCCTGAAATTAACAGCTTCCTTGGCTTCTGAGTTTCAAAAGTGGCCTGGTTTTCTTACTCACCCTATTTTTTTTTTTTTTTTGCAGTACGCGGGCCTTTCACCACTGTGGCCTCTCCCGTTGCAGAGCACAGGCTCTGGATGTGCAGGCCCAGCGGCCATAGCTCATGGGCCCAGCTGCTCCGCGGCATGTGGGATCCTCCCGGACCGGGGCACGAACCCGTGTCCCCTGCATCGACAGGCAGACTCCCAACCACTGCGCCACCAGGGAAGCCCACTCACCCTATTTTTTATCTTTTGTTGCTGGTCCCAGATATGAAATCTATTATCGGTCATCAAATATGTATTATCTATCAAAATTATTTTAGAGATCTCGACCCAGAAACCCCTCCTTTGCAATGCCTGCCCTAAATTCCTAAGCAGGTTTCATGGCATTTTGGGGGTACCTTTATTTTATTGGAAACTTAATCATATTATATTTTGTCTGTTTTTATATAAGATTTTGAGTTTCTTAAATGTGTAGAATTATTGTTGGAACATCCTTGAAACTCTGGGACATAATGGGACAAAACAAGTGTAGGTATAATGACTAGATCCAGTCAGCCACACAGGTTTGCTTTATAGTGGCCTTGCTGGCCATTCTTTTTGCTGTTCCCTCTTTCCTTCTTAGCATAATCCTGTGCCTTCAACATTTCTTCTTCCTTCTCTTTTGCAGGGAATTGTCAGATCATGTCTTCAATCTCACCCCTTTAATTAGATCACTTATTTGCCTAATAAAATCTTTGATTTCTACTCCCTCTTGTTTATAATTCTCACACATGTCCCATGCACAATTTTTGGAACAATTTTCTTGGAGACTTCTTTCTTGCATTACTTACTCAATTTTCAAGCACATCTTCATAGTTTCAAAGAGCTGGGAAACGGACACTCTTCCTCAAGATCTTCCGCTTTTTCCTGTTTTGTATAGACCAGCTTGCCTTTGCAAGACATTAAGTCATTTATCATCCTAGACAGAAAAATAGAAAGCTCAGACACTTCAGGTCACTAAATATCTTCATATTATACGTTTGCATCCCAAGATGAAATTATGGTTCTGTTGACTCTCCAGGGAAATTTTATGAGCACTTAGGGGACCAGCTGGCTTCCTGAAGCAGTTTAGTCTTTTTGACCAAATAGTCTTTTCGACTACAGGGTTTCTCCTTCCTCTCTGTGCCTCTTCATCACCTGGAGAGATTTTAGAAATGATTGATATCCAGTTCCACCCTGAATGCTGATTCACTGGGTTTAAGTTGAGGCCAGATACTTGCATTTTGTTTTCTCAAAAGTACTCTGGATGATTCTGAGGCACATCTATGTTTAGGAATCACCACTTAAACCACTCTGCTTCAGAGTATCAGTCATTAACAAAGTGGCAGTTACATATACAATGCAAACTCATTCTCTCTGTCACACAGCCAACACATTGCTTACATTTCTGGTTTAGTCAATATATCTGGACTATGTAAATAATATGAATTTCTGTGTCATAACTTGTGCCATAAAACCTATCTTCTCAATAGACCCAACCCAATGATGAAGGATAGTGTGTAAATACTTGTCTGTCTCCCGAACTATCTGCCTATCTATTTACCTATCTATCTAAATCTACATGTGTGATTTATTACTGGAATTAAAGCTTAATTCTTGCATTAATGGGTTCTCTTTCAGAATTCAGAATTCTCTACCAGTTTGGTCCACATTACCAACTTAAATAGTTTGCCACAGGATTTTATTTATTTAAATTTATCAAAATAGAGTTTAAAAGGTAGTAATGTAATGTTTATATTGTGTGTAGAGCTCTAATGGGATATTTTTAAGTGTAGATAAAAATGATAGATGGAGTATTTTATGATCCATTGTGTGATATTCTTTATTTTAGATTTTTATTATGAATCATTTTTCACTCATTTAGATATTATTTTAAATGAAAAAGCTTTTTTTTTTTTTTTTTTTTTTTTTTGTTGGTACGCGGGCTTTTCACCGCTGCGGCCCCTCCCGTTGCAGAGCACAGGCTCCGGATGCGCAGGCCCAGCAGCCATGGTTCACGGGCCCAGCCGCTCCGCAGCACGTGGGACCCTCCCGGACCGGGGCACGAACTCGCGTCCCCTGCATCAGCAGGCGGACTCTCAACCACTGCGCCACCAGGGAAGCCCGAAAAAGCTTTTTATAAAAAGGAAGTATTAATGGATCTAAGCATTTGCTAGTATATATATTGATCTTAGTATTTTAAAATTACAACATTTTCCTTCCATCGTTAAATGTAATGTGTAACCTACAATAATTCATGGGGATCAATATATTCACAATTAAAATAGGGTACGGAATCAAGAAAATAAAATGCACAGATTCAGGGCTTCCCTGGTGGCACAGTGGTTAAGAATCCGCCTGCCAATGCAGGGGACACGGGTTCGAGCCCTGGTCCAGGAAGATCCCACATGCCTCAGAGCAACTAAGCACTTGTGCCACAACTACTGAGCCTGCGCTCTAGAGCCTGTGAGCCACCACTACTGAGCCCGCATGCTGCAACTACTGAAGCCTGCGCACCTAGAGCCCATGCTCCGCAACAAAGAGAAGCCACTGCAATGAGAAGCCCGCACACCGCAACCAAGAGTAGCCCCCACTCGCCACAAATAGAGAAAGGCTGCGTGCAGCAATGAAAACCCAATGCAGCCAAAAATAAATAAATTTTTAAAAAATGCACAGATTCACAGTAGTTATTACATAATAGAAAAATAATTATTTTATTTTTGCCATTTTTCATTGCAAACATAGACTATCATCTGTCTCTGCTATTCTATGACTACTTTTGGTAGAAGTAGCATTTAAGCACAGATTCTGAGATTTCCACCTTTGTTCAAACATCACCCTCTTTTCTATTTTTATATCAAGATGGAACATTATCTCTTATAATTTCTTATTTTTCTTTGTCAGTTTATTAGCATAATATATGTATTTCTGTATTCATTTTGAACTTTCTCCTTGCATTAGTGGACTGATTCTAAAAGATTTGAGAATCATTAAAATAGAATTAAAAATAACATTTGACCCTCCTTTTTCTTTATATATGTTTTTCTTAACCCACTGCTATGTCTTGAAGTGATAATATGTTTTCCTGACTCTTGGCATCCTTTCCTAAATTCAACATTGTCATTAACATTTTATTGTTCGGTAGTATTTGCTAAGTATCTTCTGTGTGCAGAACAGCATAGTTTTCGGAGGCTGTCACTGGTCTTACTTCTGAGGTGAGACCAAACATAAAACAATTCACAGAGAGTCTGCAGTCAGTTGGGAGTAACAAATGGAAAAAAAAGAAAATATGCACACATAAGATAAAGCATGGGAAATACAAACTGATTTCTATGTTTATTAAGAAATAAGGTAAAATATCACAATCATACTACTGTGAAGCAATATGAGAATTATTAGTGAAATAAGGAAAATGTTTCTAGAGATTTAGTTGCCAGTAAATTTTGGCCCATGGTGTGCATGCTGTTTGTACTAGAAATACTTTGTAATTGTTTTAAAATCTGCAGTCCCAATTCAGTGAAACATTATAAAGAAGAGAATGTGCTTTAAATGTTTTCCCTTGTAAGTTTGATTCTGAATTAAATTAAAAAGATTTTATAAAGAGTGTACACTCCAATTATGTACATAGAGGGAGAGGTACTGGGTTAGAAGTACGAACAAGACAATATTCCTGGCCAATCTTCTATATGAGACAAAATAAAAGGAAGATTTGTGGAACCATGTGTTTGTCTTTAGTAAAACTAATTTATAAATTTGGGGGAAATGTCACAATTCTTCTTAGCTTTCCCATTAATAACCTACCATATGGAGATAATCCTTAACATTTTAAAAATTCTACTGGTCCCAGTTGTGATTAGTGATTTCTACCAATAGTATTCAAGTTCTAAAAGTACAAAAAAGGTTCTTTACCTTTCTCACTATTCTGGCAACATTAGTTTTATACTTTATATTAGAAAGAACCAGTCTGAGTTATAGGTGCAAAAATCTGTACATTTATGCCACTTTCAAATCATACAAGAGCTTAATGAATATAACTATTGCCAAGAATAATCTCCAACAAATATTACAGAACCTTTCTATATTTTTGTTCCCAAAATATTATGTGTACATAGCCCTGACAATGTATGGCATTAATTTGTTCCCTTAATGAGCCTAAAATGTTTTTGTTTTATTTTGTAGTTATGATAACCTTTAAATTCTGTATATATTAAGTATTCTATCCAGCCAACATTAGTAACATAGTAAATTGTGATGTCCAATTGGGTAAAGATTTGCACCACACTTTAAATACAAATTAAAGACTGTACATGATGTTACTTTTTTGAGCAAATTGTGAATAGTCATAGTAAAAGCACATACAATTAAAAATTTTGGTTTATTTTGAATTCCGTGGTTCAGGAATTTTTTGTCTATTATTTCAATACTACCCTTACACCTTCAGGGTCAATAGGTAATATATTTAAGATGAATGAAGTAAGAAATATATTCCGATTTCGTAGCACTACATCTAAATTCCTGTTTATCAGCTGTACCTTTAATAGTTTGTCAACTGCCAGAACACTCAGTTTTAAACCATTTGCTTTATGGACAAAGTATTTAAAAATGAAATCTTCTTACAATGGATTAGCTCTATATTTATTGCTCTCCAAAATCACTGACCCTTGTTTTTCTAAGGAGTCTATTTGTGGAAAACATATTTGAAGTGAAGACTACAGAATAGAAAAGTGGTGAATATGTGGAAGTAACATATCAGATTTACATGTGTGTGTTAGTGACAGTGATGTTTTCTTATTTCTGTTTCAGAAAGGGAATTTTCAGTTTTTCCATAATAAAATCTAAGCTCTAGGTATTGCCTCAGAAAATACAGAGTTAACCAAATAGATTTCAACATGTTGTATTAACCGTTTTGTATTGAATTAGTTGTCAGTCGACCTTAATGTATGTAATTTATGTATTTTTTTAAATAAGATTATTTACAATCTTATACCTTAGTGACATTCAGAATCTTTTCTCTTACAGCCATTTCGTAGAGTGACGTTTTCTGTTGTGAGTCAGCCCCAGGACCCACATCAGGGGTCACTGCAGAGTTGCTATGACAGCGGGCTGGAGGAGTCAGAAACACCAAGCAGTAAGAGTTCATCAGGGCCAAGGCTGGGTGCCCTTCCACTCCCAGAGGACAACTATGAAAGGACCACGCCGGATGGCAGTGTTGGTGAGGCAGAGCATATGGAAAATGGTAGGGGCAAACACAACATCACACACATAATCACGCTAGTGAGCCGTAATAAGTAGACTTGCGAAGGTCAGTCTAAAACCAAAATAAAATAGCTGACACTAAACCTGGTTTATTTGAAATAATCAATATTTGCTAAAAGTACAGAAATGCCAAATAAAGGGACATAACTCTATAGATAAAATTCACCAAAGTTGCACCATCATTTTAAAACAACCTGTCAGAAATGAACACATTTACAAATAAATCAGATTAGTACCTGTTATGGAAAAGACTAAACTAGTCCATAATACCTAAACAATAGCCGCTAAGAAAGGTCTTGTGTGATTGTTTTCTTCTATTCATTTTTGTCATACAACTATTTCTTCAATTGCAATCATCCAGTCTTGGTAAAAGGAAATGACAGTAAGCACACCTTGCTGGATTCTTTCTTCTCCTAGGTATTTAGAAAAATATTTTCAAACCTCTCCTTTTCAAGTGATAACTGAAATGGCGTCAAAGAAGGAGAACAGTATTTATCTTATTTTCCGAAATATATTGTAAATGCTATTAGAACGCCCCTCTTATTTAATTATAAGGTTTTTCTCATTTTTGTGCAAGGGAAAGGGAGGAAAGAAGATTATAGCACTCTATATTCTTATCCTGTTGTGAGATGGTTCTCATATTATCACAATTAGCCTTGTGTACACTTTCCTTTAAGTTATAAAGTTAGATAGCAAGTGGTGCTTATGAAACTTTTCACATTTGTTTATGTTACGAAAGACAATTAGGTGATTTATATTTTGGATTTCAGGTTATAAGTAAATGCCTGAAGAATAAATTTGTGTCAAGTAATGGAATGGTAAAGTTCTTGCTAACTTTATTATTTCATATATAAAAATAGATTTGGTTATATGCAGGGAAAGGAAGGGGAATCACACACATTTTTATTTCTAGTGAAAAGTTGAAGTGAATTTTGTCTTTCACCAATTCCATCCCTCAAGTGAAGTAAGACACTCTAAATTTTTGTTATATGCCAGTTTCTTTAGTGATGATATGCAAACAGAATATATTAGAGCAGGAGAAAGTCTGATATTTTTTCTGGATATTTATTTACCTATGAATATTAAAACCCAACATTAGAGAATAATACATCGTAAATGACCTTAAGTGAAATTATTGTTGAATTAAATCACGTTAAATAATTAGTTTCCACACTGTTATCTGGTTGAGCAGATATGATATTGAGCAGGGTCTGATGATTGACAACCTTCTTGATTAATTAGCCAGAGATTAAATGCATTTTGCCTTATGGCTATAAAGTCATGCTTACCTGTGTGTATGGCGGTGTGTGCTTATGTGGATGGGAGTTTGATAAGGTTTTTAAGAATTCACGTTTTTTTTAGTATTTTTTTAAATAAGCGTAAAGATTTTGGTATGAATTGCAATGCAGATGAATGTATATTTAAGGCAAATAGGTTTAAAATGCTTTGCACGAAAGTAAAAATTAAATTAAAAATACCACAATAATGTTTTGTATACACACACCCCCTCACCCCCCAGGAAGGCAGGATTAATTTACTTTAAGGGCATTAATATATCTGCATTACCTTTTGATGATATCATGTACTTTTATTTGTGTTTTAAAAAGTACTTGTCTCACTATAAACAACATAAAGTACAATTAAGTCTTTGTTTTTGGGGTGTCAACTATCATTGACATTGTAATCATGTTTTAATGTTATTTCTGTTTTTTGAGTTTGAGGATTCAGTGCCATTAAATTAAGAAAGAAATAATAATAAACATAATTATATAAGACAAACACATAGCAGTTACTTTTTAGGAAACATACATGTCATGGCAAACATAACTGGTGAACTTGTTGAGAGGCTAGAAAGTTTACTGGGAAACATTTCCCAAGGAAGACTTTTAGTTATTTTTTATAACCATGTTTTCAGTCTTGTCACCGGCCAAGGAGCACAATAATGTAACTGATTTTTCCTGATTTTATGTGACTGACACTTGAAATTCAGAGTTTGTGTAACCATTTGTCATCTGCTAGCTGTGATTCATGTTAGCCCTGATCTATAGGTAATGACACAGGAGATGTGATTCACTTAGGGTGATCCAAATGTAGCAGTTGACATTTGAGTAAGAGTTTTGTTGGGTTCAGGTTTTCAGACTTATTATTTAGCAGTAAAGTGCAATTGTATGCTTGAATTCTGGTAGTTTCATCTTCAGTATTGATGGAGCATTCTGGCATAAATAGAATTGGAGTTGAAACCTGTCAAGTATTCATTTGTCACATTTAATTGGAATCCAGGTAATCTGCAGTGTTTTGCTTGGTTAGGTTTTAATCAGGATTTGTATTGGATTTTCCATGAAAATACCATTTGGATGCTGCCCTATTTCCTAATTATTATTACCTCAAACATCTTTCTTGAATTTTAACCTATGAGAAATAATGCAGTTACAACTCAATTTTTTGGATTAACTTTCCTTGTAAAGTTTAGAAGATAAATTCCAGTGCAATAATTTTATAATATTCCAATGTGATGATGCAAACTGGGTATAAATTGGGACAGCTAATGATAAAAATAAATTGTCACAGATGCTGTAGTAAGGAAATAACCAAAATACAAGAAAATTTAATTACATAGGCAGTGAAATGCGCTTATGTTTTACAAAAGCTTTTATTTCTGCCTTCTATACTTTAGCATAATAAAATTTTATTAAGAGCTTATGGGTTAATTCTCTTTATAACAAGTTTTACCCTATATTTCAACCCACATTAGTGCCAAATGATTAAAGAGGCTTTATTTTCTTATTAGCTTAGGTAAAAGAATACAGTGTAAGCATAAACATAATTTCTTGAAACTAGAATCTATTAATTAATGTGAGACCCACTATTCTGATCATTTCAAATCTGGGGGACTTATATCCCATGGGTCTTAGGAAAGGAACAATGAAAATTATACATTAAAAATATTTTTTTAAAAACCCTCATGAATTATGCATTTATTAATGAAAAAAATCACTAACGTTTTTTCTTTTCCTTTAATTAATATCAATAGTATGATTACTTCAAGTTGATCCTTTGATAAAATTGGGGAAATTGGTTATTTGTTATTTTATTAAAATACATTTAATGGGATTACATATTTTAAAATATGGAGTACATGGTGGGAAGTTAAGTAATGATAAAATACTTTATCATTAATGATATTTTAATGATAAAATAAATTAATAATTTAAGTGAAAACCAAATATTAGGCTTAAAAGCACCACCACATTAAGGGTAACCATTGACTATGCAAGAGCTTGCCCTTGTCTTAACTATGCAGCAGGCTTCAGAGTCTGTCTTGGAATGGTGTTTATGAGTTTCTTTAGGTCTATTGTAAGTTTTTATTTTGACCCCTGCCTTCATGCCATGGTCTACTTATTCTTCCAGAAGTCCCCCTGAATCATATTTGCAGAGCTAGTTTGTTTTACTGTGTATCACTTGATCATATAATATGTTTAACAACTCATATATGGAAAACACCCCACTTGACCTCTAATCCCAATTTTCGTTTAGGATTGGGTAAATCACTTACTCCTTTTGGGTCTGTTTCTATCATCTATAAGGCAATTAACTAAATTAACTCAAAAACCGTATGCAGATCCAATAAGCTGCGATTCTTTTCTTACATCCAATTTTTCTTACAAAGTTTATTCTCCTGAATAGAAAGAGAACTTTGGGTCTCTTAGTGAGATGGTGAGTGAATTTGATAATATGCAGTAATATGGGCAAAGCAGAAGTAATTCTAGGCCCTTCTACACAACTTATATAACACACGTGCATTCTAATAGTAGATAATGAATGTATAACATAAATCGAAGAAATGAATCCGGTCAAAGGGTGTGATTTCTGGCCCGGTAGGTGGAAAGGTTGATCCAACAACAGGTCAGTATGGGAGACAGTTTTGGAGCCTCCCCAAATTACACTGTTCAAGAGAGGCATTTTTAGGTCTGATCTGGCTTTGGGTAGAGTGCCCTCAAAACCATTAATTATGACTAAGTTATCTCACAATTGAATAAGCACATTTACTTTCTTACCTCACAGCGTAAACTTTGGTCAGAGTAAGAGTGAACAAAAGGTACAAAACAGTATGTATTTTTCCTCTAGGTAAACTTACAAATAGTATAACATAGAAATAAATTAAAATAAGAAAAGAGCAGTTGATCCATAAGGCAGGTTTTAAAAAGTTAAATCATCAGAAATTTGGCCATTTTAACTGCCTAATTAATTTTATGCTTTTGATTTTATCAGACATTTAAAATATAATTTTGATTTTTATATGCTAATATTTTTCAATTTCACACTTCCAAACTTTCTTACTTCTTCAAACCTACGTAAACTAGGCTTAACTGTTTTATTCATTCCCCTCACTACACATGCTTTAGTGTTTAGAGCACATTGTTCTTGAGGATTGAAACATGGTCCATTCCTGCTGGAAAGTCTTTTCGTATCTGCCATGGACTTTCACATTGCTTTCAGAAGTAAATAACAGTATATTTGAAATATTATTTGGAAATGAAACATCATTTTTATATGACCAAGGGTAATTAGAAAAGACACTAAACTCATATCCTTGTGTGTGATTAAGGACCCTCTACTTTCTGCTTTTCTTTTACATACCCAATTTTTAATAGTCATCTGTAATGTACTGTCATCTGGTTATCGGTGGTTTGTGCTGTTTTCATTTAGATTTAATACACAACACTGTCTCTTCCAGCTTTGCAAAGATGCTCATATACTTGTTAATGGCATACTCATCATACCCCAAAACAAATGCCCTGCAAATTTTTGTCTGTAGGAAGAGACATATACCTTGGAAAGATTCATTTTCATGGTTCTGCATTTCACTGTGTCTAGTTACCAGTGTCTGACTGCATTTTTTTACTTTTCTAGCCATCTGTAAAATGGCTCTGTACCTCCCAAGTATCCCCAAGTCCACACACACCCCCCCACACACTTCTGGAGGGCCTTATTTACTCCTACTTCTTCATAGTGATTATGGATAGTGATAATAGAGATTATCTCTAAGCAGAGTCTCAACTAATCAAGATGCGTGCTACAGCAGTTTTCTAGCTTTCCAGTAAAATGAGCAGCACAATCTAAAAGAATCTAAAGAAGATATTGTCCTGTAGAAGAAGAGGTAATGTAGTAGACAGAATGTACTGGCTTAAGAAACAGGCTTGAAATCTAAGGACATCGGGTTAAATCCTGATTTCTCCTCTTACTAACTGTAATTTTCTGACTTCTCTTAGCCCCACTTAATAATAAATCGTAGGATTGTGGAAGACACTAAGTGAGATAATAGCACGTAATAATTTATAAATAAATAGTAAAAGAAGAGTAGCAATAATTTTACTATATTAGTTGATGATAAAATTATTTACTACTATTATTTAAATAGTAATAATAAAATACTTGTGATTATTATTAACTTTAGGTAGATTTGACATGACACGATGGCGTAATCATGAAAACATCATAAAATGTTTAGTTTCACAAAGATAGCATTCTAAAATGACTGGTAAGAATGATATTCTCACCTTGAATACTTCCTAGTCAATTTCTCATTTTTGTGGGATACCAAGGGGTGACACCCAGTGACATTTAAACATATCAAGGAGCTAAAAAGAGGGGAAAGATTCTATCCTGAGGTATCAAATCAACCCAACTCTTCGTGCACTCTGTCATTTAAGGTGAGGAGAAGTCATTATCTCCCCGTATTCTCTTCTCTCTTTTTTAATGTTTTTACATTTTATACCCAGTTTTCCAGTTGAATGCATTATTCTTCAGGTGTATATTTCCCTTTGAACTGCTGCAAAGTATTCACACTGACAGAGAAAATGAGCTGAAAAAATTGTCCTATTAGTATGCTTACCGAACTCTCAGCCCTTTCTTTTTAATCTCAGTATTAATAATTAACACTGATAAAATGTGTGGCCATATTATCCTTTTTATTCTAATTTAGTCCTTTAAAACTAGATCACTCTGCTGAACCCTTATGACATTTGAGGAGGGAATGAGCTCTCATCAAATCTCAAAGTGACTTTGGAGGTCAGTTAGGGGGTTTGTTGCCTCCAGACTCTCAAAGCATTTGCTTATCTGAATTTCAGCACACTTATTAGGTAATGAATTCTATGTTAAGTTCCTTATTTAGTCAAGGTATTATCCCCATGCTTGCATTCTTCTTTGCTTATACATTGTATATACTTTTGTTTTTCCTCTGATTTTGTTCTAGAGTTATATATAAAAACTTGATGTTGCTGAAATATGATAACACTCAAGCATCTTCTGTGTGATTTAAGGAACTCTGGAACTAACTTAAAGTGTAATTAGCACTCAACCTCAGAGGTTAGCCCACTTATTGAGAAACTGTTTCATCTCAGTATTCCTCTTTTAGGTTAAAACACTCACTGTTGTTACTTTTCCTATTGCAGGTATTTTTTTTCTTTTTTTTGTAAGAAAAGCATTCTCTTAAGTAAAGCAAAACAGAGTAATATCCTCCCTGTCCCTTGTTTAATGGGTTAATATATAGTGACAAAACTGTGGTTATTCATTTTGATTCAACAAACATGTGTGGAAAATAAAACTTGGCCAAGGCTTTCTGAGGAAGTAGAAGTGAACGAGAAAGAGTCTCTGCCATCATGGTGGAAGTCCCTAGGTTAGGAAGATACAACCTTGATTTCAGTAACTTCACTATAATATGAAAAGGTGAAAGCTCAACAGAGAAGGTCAGAGTGGTATGAAGCACAGAGAATGGAGAGGAAGGTTATTCAGAAGAAACAATTATAAATGCACTTACTGAAATCTTTCCATTTTATAAATAATGGCTTGGGCTGGAAGAAGGCCTTGAAATGTTACCTGCATCATAGCCTCTCTTTTTACCTACCCATTTTCTACATGATTTAAAAATAAGTACTATATTGGCCTGGAAGCTTCATGTCAAGCTAAATGAAGTTAAATTATTTGTTTGTTTTACTTTTCTAATCAAGTTATTTCTTTAGTTTTTTCTTTGTGCTAAACATAATTAGTTCCAAAACTCCAGAATTTATCATTGATAAAATTGTCAGCATATGGTAAATCCAGGTCTCATCTACAGAGCAGATTATTTTTATGTCTTTTCTCTCCCTGCTCATAAATATGGACAATAACTAAAAATACGTGTGCTTTAAATAAGGCTTTTCAAACTTAATAAGAGCCTGTAAATAATTTTTTTTTAAGTTCTTGTGATTTCTTTTCAGAAGACTAATTGTATTACTCAAATCAGATGAGTAGATTGGAGTAGATTGGATTAGATTAGGTTTATTTTTTGAAAAACCAATTCATTCCTTCTGTTGTGGTTGCAAGTTATTTTTGTAATTGTTATCTCAAGATTCGAGTTAAATATTTGGGTATTTGTTTTTATGTCACATTCCCTTTCTATCTGAAATATAGACAACAGGTTGCCTTATTTTTTTTTTTTTTTTGCTGTACGCGGGCCTCTCACTGCTGTGGCCTCTCCCGTTGTAGAGCACAGGCTCCAGACGCGCAGGCTCAGCGGCCATAGCTCACGGGCCCAGCCGCTCCACGGCATGTGGGATCTTCCCGGACCGGGGCAGGAACCCACGTCCCCTGCATCGGCAGGCAGACTCTCAACCACTGCGCCACCAGGGAAGCCCTAGGTTGCCTTATTTTTAAATCTTGTTTCTGATAAATTTTACTTAATTTATGCAGGTGTATACTTTTTTGACATCAGTCTCATTATCTTGTATGCCTTCTCATTACTGTACAGAAAGTGTAAGTTTATTACAAAATGAAAAAAATATTTGAAACACATGCAAAATTAAAAGCCTCCTTTAAAACAGATTTTCAGCTGCTAAAATGTGATAGTCACAAAGGAAACTAAGTTTTGATACGGTATATTTAAAAGAAATCTGCAATGAGTGCTATAAAATATTTTGGTAATAAAAAGATAGAACAGCATCCTATTGTTTAAAAATAATCTACTCATTCATTTCTATTGCAAAATGTATCTTCTATGATTTTATTTCTGCTCTGAAATGCTTAGCATTTCCAACGATGAGGTCATTGGGGGACCCACATATGATCTGAGAGTGGTGTGCTACTCTGAGGTTGCATTCCTGTGAACCATAGTTCCCTATACTGAATTGTGCACATTGTTTCTTTTCAGTATGAGGTTTCATTTCACCAACCAGCATTTGTAGCAAAAGGTCATCACAGCCATAGATGAAATTTTATACAATGAACAGGGAATTTGGAGTATTATGAGAATTCATGAAGTTCAATAACCATTTGTTGAGCATTTACTCTATGCAAATTCCCATGAAGGATCCAAAGGTGAATGAGACATTCTCTCTGCCTTCTAAGTGTTAGATATTGTGATGGAGAATGACATGTACAGAATTAGATGTTTAAAAGTAAAGGCGTGAGAGGCTCTAGGTTTAGACACTAAAGGTTACCAGAACCAGAATAGGATATGAGTTGGGCATGTGAAAAACCGTAGCCAAACTTTGAAGGATGGGTGACTAGGATTTGATAAGCAGAAAAATGGGTAAGGTTATAGAGAATAGTGAATGATACCAAGGATACCAATGGTGGGAAGACAGAGGTGCTATTTGCCAATTTGGGAAAAATGGAAGGAATAGCATCTTTCCAGGAGAACGAACCTGATTAAAACATGTCAGATTTAGGGTACCTTTGAAAAATTCAGGTGATATCTAGCAGGCTATTAAAATGTACATTAGAAACTTGGGAGTAGAAATAAATAGCAGAAATACAGCGTTAGGAGCCATTGGCACCATGATGATTATGAAACTTGGAGAATAGATGTGACCATCAATTAAACATATGACACTAGAGAAGAGAGAGATTGTACCCAACACAAAATCTGAAAAAAAAAAAAAAAACTGAAATATAAGAGAATAATGAAATAAGCTTCAGAGAAGGATATTTTAAAATGAAAAAGCAAAACCAAACAAAGCGTGGCAGGCTAAGGAGAAATTTAGAATTAGGGTTATACAGATGTTCAAAAAAATTGTTGAATTTAGTTGTATGGACTAGGAACCCTGTGTTGCCCATAGAGATTCAACAGAAGTGAGACAGTTGAGAAAGACAATTGAGAAAGCAGAAGACCAGGAGATATAATGTAAGAAACACTTGAAATTTTTTCCCAAGGTCAGCAAGTCCATCATAATGTCATTGTCAGAGGCAGGGGCATGGTTGCACCCCTTGACATCAATCTTAATAAATTTCTAACCAACTTATACTTTATGCTATGTTCAGGAGTTTTTGTCGCTCTTTCTACAAAATTTTCTGAAAGTACAACAGAGTCTGAAATTTCTGTATAATAGCTTTTGCTATCTTTCCTTGAGATATAATAATTACTGTTTTAAGTGAGTTTTGGCCTCTCATGTAACTTCTCTGTTTTATTTATTTATTTATTCATTTACTTATAGTTATTTTTTTGCGGTACGCGGGCCTCTCACTGTTGTGGCCTCTCCCGTTGCGGAGCACAGTCTCCGGACGCGCAGGCTCAGCGGCCATGGCTCACGGGCCCAGCCGCTCCACGGCATGTGGGATCTTCCCGGACCGGGGCACGAACCCGTGTTCCCCCCGCATCGGCAGGCAGACTCTCAACCACTGCGCCAGCAGGGAAGCCCTATGTTTTATTTTATAGTAGGTCATCATTCGTCTGTCTCACTGGCTTGGAATTAAAATAGTATGTGACTAATTGCATTTTTGGTGAGATCCAATAATTGATATCAAACATTTTTAGTTTTCATCAAACATTTTAATTTTGTGATTATAAGATTCCTGACACTGTAATAGTGCTATCAATTGTTAGTAATTTTATGCAAATAGATATGCTTCAAAACAGAAAACAATGAAATAGAATTTGCAAGATAAATAAATTCAAATTGTAAAGGACTATCCAGTTCCAGTCACCGAAATGCAAGGTCAAAGATGCTTACCACAGCTTGTGCACCATGCAAGGAAAGAATTGCCTCCAAATGTGTTATGTGCGGAGACTTACTAATGATGAATTTGCCAGGCAGGTGTCACTTTTGATGTTGTTTTTATCTAAGAAAGGACAACTATCAATGTCCCATAAATGTATTCTCCTTTCTCTGTATTCATTGTTGCTTAGTAGGAATTATAAGTAGGTATTACATTGATAAAACTAGTCTTCCAGCCCAAGATAATCTAAATACTTGCTACATAATAATTTCCAAACAAAACTTCAACTCCTATTTAATCATGCATATGTTTATTTGGTTCATCAAAAACCTCTAGAAATGTGCATCCTTTCCAGTTACTGAGTGGCCTCTAGGCAGTACCTGAAAATTTTTTTCTAGATCCAAATATCAGTTTCATCAGTGTGCAGCACTGTACAGAGCCAAAAACAAACTCTAAACATTATTATAAGACCTTGGTGTTAAACTGGAGTATTAGTTTACTACATTTTGAGCAGGAGAATATCCCATTCCAGAAATAGGAAAGTCCCTGCTTCTTCTCCAAGGCAATATTCTTTATCTCTAAGGAGACCCAAGGAAAATCATTGTACGTCTTAAAAGATTGCCTGGCGAGTGAAATCAGAAGAGGAACTCTTCATCCAGACCCAGTGAGGCGGATAAGGTCTGCTGTAACATGTCTACCGTTGGCCGATATCCTCTCCTGAAAACAGATTGCTTTGGCGCCCTAGATTCAGGGACTCTTTTAGTACTAGGCAGCAGCTGCAATTCTGTGTCTCTAACTCGTGTTTGTTGTTTTTGTTGTTTGTTTGTTTTCTCTTTAAGGTTATCTCTTAAGGAAAAATTTTTTTAAAAAATATGTAAATGATTTCCTCAATATCAGCTTTAAGCATGATTAAATGGCCAGACTTTGTTTCCCTCCTTGCTTCTGGTCCATTCTGTAAGATGTCTCTGCATTATCTAAACAGTCAATTAATTATCCATCAGTTTCATTGTTTACTGGGTTACTCTTAAGTAATACCCGACTCTCAAAATACTGTGTCAGTCAGAAACATCTAGACTGATATGTAATTTTCAAAATCATTATTTATATAGTCATAATTTCTCAGATAATTTTCACCTAAAATAAACTCATTTTTCTATTATACAAGTATTTGAGAAAATTGAATTTAGGACCCAGTCCTTATTCTTTCCCTTCACTTTGGTTGAGGCAATGTTAATGATACATCATCTTTAAACAGGTGATTGGAAAGCAGCATGTGCACACAGAACCATATTTTATCGGAGTTTTTTTTTTTGTTGTTGTTGTTTTTTTTTCCCCCTTAAGCTTACTGCCCTTTATTTAGTGTGATCAATTGTAGTCAGCCTTCACTAGTTCTTTGAGAATTCAGTTTTAAGAGGCACTTTTAGTTTCCTGGACAACATTGGTTCATCTCTTTTTCCCAGAATTAATGAAGACTAAAATCTAATTCTTGCCTATTTCAGCCCCAGACTGTTTTTATCCTCTTCTGTGAAATCAAACCCACATGCTTTTTCCTTTGCAGCCTATGTCTGAGTATTATCTATGTCCCCAGAATGAAGTAGCTATTAAATTAGTTCTATCAATTGTCCATGGGTTTAGAGGTCCCCATGTGTGTTTTTCTTAAGTAACCACATTTTATTTCAGGGCACAGAGTACAAGACTTCTGACTTGATTACTTAGCCTCTGGTCTTTATGTTTTAGTTTTTGAAAATAGCAGGGAAAATGCATTACTCTGCTTTACCCTAATGAAAAGTCCTGAGCTCCTCTGACAGTCGTTTCATTTCTGAAGGAGGATTAAAGGAACGTCCCCCAGGTTGACTCTGAGATTTTATGTTTTTTCTTTATTTTATCCTTCTAATAATCTTTCTCCTTTGCCTCTCCCAACCTCACCATCCCATGCACATTTTCTCCCTTCTAATACCTTATCTAGGTCATTTTGAGGATCAAGTAATTCATTTTCTCTACCAAAAGTCATTATGTTTGAGTCATTTCAGACTATCAGGTTTCTATACTCTTTTGGGGATACTTTTTGGAATAGTCTGTTCTCTAAGTTTTCAGTTTTAAAAAGTTCTTAAACCTAACTTAATTCTGCTGTGGTGTGATATATATAATACAATATGTACATTTGCAAGGAATTGATACCAGAATTTGGGTCCTAGTTCAACTTCTGTCACATTTTCGAGAAGGGAACCTAGATCAGTTCACATAATATCTCACTCCCTTATAAAATGAAGACAATAATTATAATAATTATTGCCCTTTCTTAAAGAGTTATCATGCAGTTATACATGAACATATATTTTTAGATAGTTAGCATTTAATAAAATTCTATCAGATAACTACTTTACTATGCTAATTTTTTTAAAGATACCTTAAAATTTTTTTCTGGTTCTGTAGTTCTTTTTTTTTTTTCCAGATTAAATCAGACCCATGATGTTTATGATATTTTTAAATGCATAATTGTTTTCTTGCTTACAAAATTGTTCACGGGCCTCGCATATATTTTGCCATTAAGGTAAGTTGTTTCCTGGCCCCTTTTGAATTCCTTATCGGTTTCCAAGGCTAAGAACACATGGCTCTCTACCCACTGTGAACAAGTGCCAGTGTTTATAGCAAATATAATAAAAGTCACAGACAGAGAAAACATATTAATAGTTTCACATTTATTTTCTGCAGCTAAGTGGCTTCTGTCTTTAAGAGGCCTGCATATATTTTCCTGGATTTATTGTTAACGAGTAGTAAATGACAAAAAACAGTAACTCACAGAGATATTCATCAAATAATTATTAAAGATCATTCAGTGCCCAGTAGCCAAGGGGTTCCTAAAAGACTGAGATTACAGCCAACTCTCAGAAATTCATGGCAGTAAGAAAAGCCTTGTAAAGATGACTGCCAATCACAGTGTGGATAGACTCCGCCAATTAGGCACCAATTCATAACACTTATTCACATCTCCTCTTAAACTACTAATTAAGCCAAATACATTTATAAATGTAGAAATCAACTTTTATCAGTTATAGGAGATAATTTTCAGATCACAGTATGAAACACCCCAGTTACAATACAATTCAGATATAAAGGGCTGAAGGGAATTTAAAGGAACCAAGTCATCACGAAGTATCTCTATTGTCAGAGACAAATGAATTATAGATTCATTCATGCCCTCTTACACTTACACACACAAAGAGTGAAGCACCAGAAAAGAGCAACATAACATAAAGAGGACAATCTATCTATCAAAAAAGGCTTACTAGAATGATGAAATAGTATCTTTATTAAGTATCTAAAAATAAATGATAAAAGGGTAAGGAAAAATTGAAATAATAAATGAATACCTTTACAGTATATAAGTGATAACCTGAGGGTTCTACATATTCGTTTGCTTCATAGAATCACTCTGAGGAAGGTAATATTATCTGCATTTTATAAATGATGTAATTGGGAAGAAGAGAAGTAAAATTATGGTTAATACTTGATAATACTAAGTGCTCAACTTAGTAACTGTTATTATTTATTATTCTTGCTTTGTTGCTATCAGCTCCAGAGAGCTATGTTTTTGTTTTTTGGTGGTTTTTTTTGCAGTGCGCGGGCCTCTCACTGTTGTGGCCTCTCCCGTTGTGGAGCACAGGCTCCGGACGCGCAGGCTCAGCGGCCATGGCTTACGGGCCCAGCCGCTCCGTGGCATGTGGGATCTTCCTGGACCGGGGCACGAACCCGTGTCCCCTGTATCGGCAGGCGGACTCTCAACCACTGCGCCACCAGGGAAGTCCCCCCGAAGAACTGTGTTTATGTTACTACATTCAAAGCTCAGGAAAACCTATGAAAGCCATTATAATTATTTCTATTTTAAAAATATCTTTAAGTAGGAAAAATTTAGTTTTCATTTTATATATAACAGAAGCATTAATGTATTATGCAGTTTTGAGCAAATCACTGATCTTGTTGTCTCATTATCTGAGGCAATCAGTAATCCATTCCCTTTTTTAGGGATATTAAGGCAATTCCCCTTTTTATTTGCATGTGCTATAAAATACAATGCATTTTTGTAATTTTGTGTAAAGCGGTTATTTTGTGTCATCATCAAGAAATACTCTACATTGTGGGCTGACATAAATGTTGATACCTGGGATCATAAGTGAAATAGTTGTGTTCATATCACAACAATTAAGAACATGCTAATTATTTTTTCCCTTCAGAATACTAAGATAATAGACTCAGTATAATGAGCTGCTTAAAGAAATACTGTATGCCCAAAATAGCGTAAGAATTAATACCAGGTGCTTTATTCACTGATTAAACTATACAGTTTTATTCCTTATGCCTATATTTCATTGGTAGTTCATTCTACACACACACACACACACACACACACACACACACACACACACACACACACACACACACACACCCCTTCATACACATATAGGAGTATTTCTGAAGGATGGTTTCCCAAATGAGGGATTACTAATTTAAAGGGAATTATATTTTTTTAGGGTAAGCTAAGCTCCTATAAAAAGTCGATCCAAACATATGTTTTAACACAGT
>RJWK010020730.1:0-19345 GCA_004363435.1 Platanista minor
AGTCAGGAAGTCAAGGCAAAAGGATCTGAGCAAAGCTGCAGAGGTGAGAAATCCTGAGATACGTGGGAGGAACAGAAGTGGTTGTGCCTGGCTGGGCTGTGGGAGGAGCGAGAGGGCACACGCTGAAGGACCTCAGAGAAATGGACCATGTCCTTTGGAGGACTGGCTGAAGGAGACGATGGCAGGCACTGCCCTCTGAGTGGCGCTCCACTAGTCCTCCCTGCCTGGTGCCCCTGGAAGGGGAACGAGGCATGTGTGCCTGGGGAGCCCATGGGGCTTTGGCCCCTCTACCCCTGCAACTGAGAAGCAGCTGCGGGCTGGACCACTTGGGCCCTTCCCAAATCCTCTGCCCAGGATCCAAGGTTCCTCATTAAGCCCTGAGGCACATGCTTAATTAGATCTCATTGCAGAAGAGCTTCAACGTGCATTGGGCACCCGCTCTGTTCTAACCTTTGTACAGAGAAGAAGAGATACACATAGACCCAGATGTATAGGCTCCTTTAAATTAAGAGTTTGGACTGTTGTTACTCTAGCCATACCAAGATGCTTACAGTTTCCAAATACTACACTGTATCTTGGGCTTTCACATGTGTTGTTACTGTTATCCTGGGATGCCCTTCTCCACATCATACCTTGCACCCCTGAAGCTCCCACCCTCGCTTTGCTCCCCACAATTCAACACCCATCTAAATCACCCTCTCCTTTGAGCAGCCTTCATCCTTAATCCCCAGCCTAACCACTCCCAGATTAGTTAGCTGCCTCTCCTCTGGGCTTCCCTTCTGTCCCAAAGCACCTTAATACTCTAGGTAGAAATGATTGATATTTCTGGTCTGCTTCCCTTCAAGACTATGGATAGGTTAAGACATCTTGCATTGCCATATCCGCAGCACTTAGTACATACAACACACACGTGTCTGATATGGGGTAGGCATTTGCCAAATATTGTGGAAAGGTTGAAGAAATACATCACTCCCTCACCCTCCTTGCTCTCTTTCTGCCTCTTAATTTGTATACTTTTTAATTTAATAAAGATGGAGAAAGGGGTTGCAAAATTCCTTACTGTCTCTACTTACAGCCTTTCTCCTTACTCCTTTGTTTACAAGTCCAGCCTCAGTCGGCCAGAATACCACACTCCTAATGCAACCCCATTCTATTCAGCAATGCTGGACAGCACGCCTGAGAGAGTCTGAATATCACGTGTGCTATATTTCAGGGGGAGTGGTAGGTTCAGGGAAAGAATTGGTGTTTATTGTTTGCCAAGTAGAAGATTTGAGCTCACATTTAAAAGATCACTAGGTGAAAAAGCCCCCAAAGTGGAGCCTGGATCCCTTGGGGAATCTCTTTAATCCTGGAATCAGATGGAGATCCTGAGGCAAAGAATAATCTCCTTTGTTATTGTAAGTCGTGGGTGGGCATTTGGGGTGCTGGAGAGAGAGCAAATGGATGGCGAAGAAGAAGCAAGTTGTTGGCTATTTCTTGTGGCATAAGTGACAAATATAGAAATACTAGCCAGGGAGATTATAGGACAGGATGTATCTATTGATTAAAACACCCAAAAAGCCTTCAAAGTAAAGTTAGGTATTTCAAGAGCAGAATTAACCACTTCTGGTGAATATGCTTTGACGATCCTTGTGGCATCGTTTCTGTTGGTGAGGAGGTCCATTCATGCACATTCTACTGTGTTCTCTGCTCTCCAAGCATCACAGACAATACTAGAGGTCAGGACATCCCTGCTCTTACCCAAAGGACATGTCCCACAGGAGACTGAGTGGGGTCCTCCAGAAAGAAATCCAGTGTGGACAAACACCATTTTCCAGTTTTACCAAAGCTTGACCTTCTAAAAAATAATAATGAGTGGCTGATCTTCGCGATCACGTGGGTCCTCAGTGACCAATCAGAGGAGAGTGAAGTCAGCCCGGCAAATCTAATCAGCACATCCCAGGACAGTGGGAGGGAGATGCATTTTAAGTAGAAGTGGGGCTTCAGAAAGGAGGCAACTCTGGCCTGGACCAGTTTCACAGCATCTGAAGACAAAATGGCTTGAGGCTTAGTCATTGTTTAAAAGCCATTCCTCAAATTCCTTGTTTACTGTCAGCACAGTGAGTTGTGGACTCTGTGACTTTAGCTGTTAATGGGACTAAACACTTATGCCAACAGATTAAGCCTTGCTGAAACATTAAGAAAATTGGCCCAGAGTTTGGATAGGTTGTTGTTTAGTGGCTGTTTCTCTTTTTCAGGGGCGGGAGGGGTGACTATCCCAAGACAATGGCTTTTTGATACCTGTGAAACAGTGGCAATTGGTGAGAGCCACTGGGTAGATTTTCTGCTACAGGAAAGAGATTGTTAAAAAAAGCAAACATTTAATTTCAATCGTTTGGACTGACTACACAGAATATAAATGAGATTTTCTGGAACTAAAACTGACAAATACTTTCAGGCCCACCAAATGTCTTAAAAAGGTGGGTTTTTTTTTTTTCCTTTTTAAGTTATAATCAATTTCTAGGAGAAATGAAACAAAAAAAAATCACTATTTCTTTCATTGCAAAAGGATCCTCCAGGCAGCTGGATGATATTGAAGGTGGGAAAACTTTTCTTTGTTACACTTGAAACTTTTAAGATTTGTCAAACCTATTTCTTGTCGTGCAGAAGAGGAGCAGTGCTTGCACAGTAAATGTATTAAACTTCAAAAATAGTTTTTCAAGTCTTTCAGACACCAAACCCCCTTCATGTAAATTCATATCTTTACTTGACATGTCTTCTTAAGCAAGGATTTTTTTTAAGGTGGCTTTTATAAATCTTCTTCCAAGAAAGAAGCGAGAACAATTAAATGTTCCATTTAGATTCCAGGTCTTAAACTTACAGTCTGGAAAAGACTTGACATTCAGAATTAGAACATTGTTCCATTCTTGCTGTAATGAGAAAAATATGTATATTAAAATATTTCAGATTAAGACTTCAAGGGTCAAAATTGAATGCAAAGTTGATTTCGAGTTTGGAAATTAAAAGTTCATACCCTGTAACAATTATTCTTTGTGTATATGCATCATGAAAATACACTACATTTGTTTTCTAGGAAGACGTAGACCGAATGATGAATGACTACGTTATTCATCTCTCTAACGCTTCCTTACATTTTCTTTCATGGCCAAGTTGTTTATTCCATATTTACTATCATGAGTCACAAATTTCTTTTTGCTAGTAACTTTTTCAATAGTCCTTAAAAGAGAGAAAATAAGGAAGGGAGGGAGGGAGAGAGAAGGGAAAGAAAAGAGAAGAAAAGGAATCTCCAGTGCTTTCTCTTCATTGTTCATATTCAGAGAGATGCTGAGATGTCTGTGATTCCGATGTCTTTGGAAACTTCAAACTTGACTTTGATTAACAGTGCTAATAACCAGGGTGCTTCTTTTTAGTTTGTTTTTGTTTTTGTTTTTTGCGGTACGCGGGCCTCTCACTGTTGTGGCCTCTCCCGTTGTGGAGCACTGGCTCCGAATGTGCAGGCTCAGCGGCCGTGGCTCACGGGCCCAGCCGCTCCGCCGCATGTGGGATCTTCCCGGACCGGGGCACGAACCCGCATCCCTGCATCAGCAGGCGGACTCTCAACCACTGCGCCACCAGGGAAGCCCTTTAGTTTTACTCCTAATGTCACTTACCAGAGCTGTAAAGACACGCTCATAATATTTGCTTTTCATCTGAATGAAGAAGGCATCGCTAAACAAAAAAAGTATTTAGCAGTGCATATAAGATTGAAGCGATGATAATCAGGGACCGTGGTAATTGAAGCTTCTGGGGAGGGGAAGAGAACCTTTCTTCTGGATCTTTCCATCTGTTTAATGGGATAAAACTAGCTAGAGTGGTTGGTGTTTGAAGAGGATATGATGTAATTGGAAGTGCCTCCTGGGTTTGCTGCTGGACAAAGCAATCAGGTGTAGACACGGGAGAGCATGGGAAGCTCTGAGGTACGAATCTCGGCTTCAGCCATCCTAATTAGCCTAAATTAGCTATGCCAGTTTTCTGCTTGCTTTTGAATTTCCCTGCTAATGCTTCTTTCAGGTCTGAGAGAAAAGAAATATGAAATGCCCACCAAGTTCCTATCTAGCAGTCCAATGACTGAATCTAAAACTGGAGGGTCAGGCTTTATTGTTAAGACCTTAAAAAGTGAGCCACTCCCAGGGAATACAAATGGGTGATGGGCACAAACCATGGGGACTGGGGGATGCTGCCGCTTGTTCTGTATAATGAAGAAGTTTACAAGGCTTCTGTAGGAAATTATTTCGAGAATTTTCCACATGTCTCTTAGAGGCCTCACCTGAGAGCACTCCCGTTGACTATTTAACTTGAGGTGAACTAGGTAGGCCTTCTCACAGCAGACTCGTTTCTTCTCAGATTGAATTTCAAAGTGCAGACGCCAGAAATGTTTTTGTGTGTGTGTGCATGCAAGCTACTGCCGGTTAAAATTTTTCACTTCTGACCCCAATTAGTCAACTTTGTGAGAAGAACTTTGCAGCACACTCAAAGTAGTTTGTACAAATCTATTTTAATTGAAGTCGGTATTTGGGTAGAAATGATATCTCAATCTTAAAGTCACAGATTTTAATTTGGCCAATGAATAAAACAAAATATAATGGTATATATGCTAAATAATAAAAACAAATAGGAAATTATTTTATTAGCCATTGTCCATAGTCATCCAACAAAAGCACAGGGCTCTCCCTCAGTCCCTTATCTTTGGTCCTCATAGATAAACTTTCAGTTACTCCTACACAGGTCTTTGGGGCAAAATGCCATTTTTTTTTTCCATTTTTTGGTAAACTCTGAATACCTAGAGCCAAATATTTAAGAGGAGTATTAGACACACACACACACAGTGTGCTTTGTTAAATTTATTTAATTTACTATACCAGATGCATACTGAGCCCTGCAGTGTGGAAGTTTCTATGCTAGGCCCTTCCAAGGTGCCAAAAACCTCACTGGTATCTGTCAGTGTTTCTCTGTAGAAGATGGATAATAAAAGCATTTTCAAAAATTTCGGAGAAGTGCAAGAGAAAACAGAGACTGGGTGGATTCAGGTTTTTTTGTTTTGTTTTGTTTTGTTTTTTTGTGGTACACGGGCCTCTCACTGCCGTGGCCTCCCCCGTTGCGGAGCACAGGCTCCGGACGCGCAGGCTCAGCGGCCATGGCTCACGGGCCCAGCCGCTCCGCGGCATGTGGGATCTTCCCGGACCGGGGCACGAACCCGCGTCCCCCGCATCGGCAGGCGGACTCTCAACCACTGCGCCACCAGGGAAGCCCGGATTCAGGTTTTGGAGGGCCTGAAACATATACAATTTGGGAGCCTCTTTAGGAAAAAGAATATGCAATTACAAAACATTGTTCCCTCCTCCCTCTGCCCTTGGAAGGCACCCATGGGTGTTCTAAACTCCACCTTCATTAGCTTCAGGGCAAATCTGCTCTGGCTAGGACAGCTGCCTTCAGATGTGTCTTTTCTGTCCTCTTTTCATACTCAGGAGCCCATCCAATTCCTTCCTCCGTTTCCTTTACCAGAATTTTGACCATTTATTAAAACAGTCTGTGAGGATGAACTTATTTGCAAAGCAGAAAGAGAGACACGGACATATGGATACCAGGGGGAGACGGGGGTGGGGTGAGGGGTGGGATGAACTGGGAGATTGGCATTGACATATATACACTACTATGTATAAAATAGATAACTAACAAGAACCTACTGTACAGCACAGGGAACTCTACTCAATGCTCTGTGGTGACCTATATGGGAAAAATATCCAAAAAAGAGGGCATATATGCATATGTATAGCTGATTCACTTTGTTGTACAGCAGAAACTAATACAACATTGTAAAACAACTATACTCCAATAAAAATTAATTAAAAAAAAAAACAAAACACTCTGTGAGACCTTCAGAGACACAAGCTTTGTGATTTCAAAATATTCACATTATGCAACTTGGCTTAGTAACTCTGAGTGACCAGGAACAATTGCGGACTACACAATAGACACGATTTGGTTTGTGTCTGCAATATTCGCAAACAGCTCACATGAAATTGGGCGGTGCCCAGGTGGGCAGCTATGAGAGATGTAGCAGTGGGCTTTGCAGCTCTCCACGGTGAAACGCTGCCCACACTTCCTGTTTGCTGGAGCTCCTCAGGCATTTCCAGGACCCCATCCATCCAGGCACTGGCTCTCAGCATAGAGAATGGAATCGTTGAAAGGTTTCAGTTGTGAAATTGTGTGTTTATACAACACACAGAAGCCACGTGTTAAGATCGCACATTGTTCGGAATGACTCAGTAGTTTTCAGGCTTCAGTTTAAGAGATGAAATTTTGTCCTCCCTATGGTTATAAATGGAAAGTTGGGCAGCGCTGTTACTTTCTTATCAACCCATCTTGACTCAGTAGTTGGCACTTTAGGACTTGGGTTTCTGTGACATAGCTCCTCCCAATAGTGCAATATTTTCACTCCATGCATTCTTTTTTTTGCGGTACGCGGGCCTCCCACTGTTGTGGCCTCTCCCGTTGCAGAGCACAGGCTACGGACGCGCAGGCTCAGCGGCCATGGCTCACGGGCCCAGCTGCTCCGCGGCAAGTGGGATCTTCCCGGACTGGGGCACGAACCCGTGTCCCCTGAATCGTCAGGCAGACTCTCAACCACTGCACCACCAGGGAAGCCCACTCCATGCATTCTTGATACAAAGCAACCGTAGTGCTGGGCAACTTCTAAAGGGGGCAGTGTGCAATTTTCCATGCAGGCTTTGTGAAAATTTTTTATTGATTCACTTTGAATTCCAATTCTAATTACTGAGGTTGATGCATATCTTTTATGACCCATCTTTTCATTTAAATTGTGTTTGGTCTTCACTTTTAGAAGTCCTAAGATAATGGTGTCCATTGGTTCAAGGATTTTTCTGATGCCTGATACAAATAACTGTGGACTTGTTATCTAGTTCATGTGCTGTTGTTTAATCACCGATCTTAGGACAAACAAATTAACAGCGATAGTCACATAGCGCTTCAAGGAGAACATTGGTGCATTCACTATTCAACAGAATGCCTACACACGTCAGGAACAGTTTTGGATGCTGGAAAATATAGAAGTGAACATACAAGAAATGGCCCTGCCTTCATGGGTTTCCAGACTAGCAAACCAAGTGAAGAAAAAATAAACAAGTCCATTTTATATAATGTTAAAGACCATGAAAAAAAATCAGGTAAAATCACGATGAGCTACTATTTCACACCTATTAGGATAACTATAATTTTTTTTAAAGCAAGATTTATTATTCTTTTTTTTTTTTTGGATGCACCACATGGCTTGTACGATCTTAGTTCCCCGACCAGGGATCGAACCTGGGCCCTCGGCAGTGAAAGTGAGGTGTCCTAACCACTGGACCACCAGGGAGTTCCCTGGATGGCTATACTTTAAAAAAAATGGAAAGTAACAAGTGTTGGCAAGGATATGGAGAAATTATAACCCTCAGACATTACTGGTGAGAATACAAAATGGTGCAGCTGCAGTAGAAAACAATTTGGTGGTTTCCCAAAGAGTTAAACATAAAACTAGCATATGATCCAGCAATTCCACACCTAGGTTTATACCCAAAAGTCTTAAATAAATAATTGTACACCAGTGTTCAGAGCAACATTACTCACAATATCCACAACTCAAATCAGATGAATGGATAAACAAAATATGGTATATGCCTACAATGAAATATTATTCGGCCATAAAAAAAGAATGACACTTTGATATATGCTACAACATGAATGGACCTAGAAAACATCATGCTTAGTAAAGTAAGCCAGATACAGAGGGGCAAACATTACATGCTTCCACTTATATTAGGTACCTACAATAGGTGAATTCATAGAGACACAAGGTAAAATAGAGGTTACCCGGAACTGGGGGGACAGAAGAGTAGAGGGACTTATTGTAATGGGTACAGAGTTTATGTTGCTAAAAATGTTTTGGGTATAGATAGCACTGATGGCTGCACAACATTGTGACTGTATTTAATGCCACCAAACTGTACACTTACAAATCGTTAAATGATCAATAGTATGCTATGTATATTTTACCACAATTTAAAAAAATAATCAGAGAGCTGTGGCAGAGAATGAGTGGAGTGGAGTGGAGGGGCGCTTGCCAAGCTATAGGTAGGTTTTGAGGAAGAGAGAAGGGGGGTGTGCCTGGAGCAGGGTGTAGGAGGGACCAAGTCGCTAGCAAAGTGTACAATTCAGTGCTCCTCACTTGCACAAGCCCCTTCGAGGACGCAGTACCTAATTTTATATTTGCAATTTTAATTCTTCTTAAAGAAGGGACTTTCAATTGTGCTAACTTCAGGCTCCGCAAAACCTGGATCTGCTCTTGGGAATAAATGATGTAAAAATGAGACCTGAACGTTAACATTACTAGATGCTGGGTATCATCATTTATATATTTTTGCTTGGGAAATTAAATTGATGTGTTTATTCACATACTCACTCATTATGTTATTCATTCACTTATGTAAGAAACATTTAAGAGGCTCCTAACATGCCTACCTGGTGTCAAGCTGCAGAGAAGATGCAAAGACTATGACCACAGCCCCCAGGTTCAAGATCTAGTAGAGAAAAAAACACACCAAAACAATTACAATATAAGGTTTAAAAACATTTCTAAATATTGAGTCTGTTTCATCACCCCAGTGGATTGTAAGTTCTTGGAAGAAAGGACATCATATTTTATAGCTACAAGAGACTTAAAAGGTCATTAAGTGGAATGTCTCAATTTATATCCAATAAACTCTGGCTCAGAGAAACTAGATAAGCTGTCTAAGGCCAAGGAAATAACATGTAAGACCCAAAGCTAGAAGGCAGATGTGCCTGACCACTAGGGCTGGTCTTGTCCCACCATTCCACACTGCCATCCTTCCTTGGGTTCCATCCATGTCTCCTTCATCCCTTTCATCATGTAAGCGTCTGAATCTAGTGTTCCAAACATGATGGGCATTGGATAAATTGGAATTTGATGATAACAGTCATGTGTATATATTGTGAGAGCTCCAGACTGTCTACGTGGACAGCCTTCAGGATTGCAATCAGCAGTTGGATTGCAATCAGCATTGCAGCGTAGCAACCACACTGCCCTGACTTGGATAAGATGTTTATTTTGAGTGGCTTGGAGGAGGCAGTTATGATAAATTAAAGACTCTCAAGGTCGCCTGATCTCATTGCCAACACTGGACATACAACAGTTGCTGGCTCGTCTTTTAGTTGACTACTGTGCTTCTTGAACCCCTGGTTTTCTCATTACTAATGTGGAGGATGTCACGAGAATTTTGTGAGATAATATAGGGTAAGCTCTTAGCACAGTGCTAGGCACACAGTAAGGGCACAATCGATGTGAGGTTTCGTTATTAGTGTCATTATCATTAATGCTGACAAATTCTTATGAGTTTTTAAAGGATGTTTGTATTACAGTCAATTTTCTAAACCTAAGAAATTGAGTTTGGGAATTTATTTCTCTCAAATTTAAAACGTATGTACAAATTGAAATATCATGCCACTTAATTAAGAAAACTTACAATAAATATTGACTATCACCCTACCACCACTACCATTTAAAATCCACTCAAAATCATCACCTCTGTTAGTCACCCAAAAAGTAGAGTAATTGAAAACCACATTCTCTAGCCCTCCTTGTGTAAATTGCTATTTGCCCCAGGCTGTTTTCAAGGCTGTAAACAGATGTTAAAGAACATTGACAAGAGACAGGATAATCAAAAAGTCTTGAAAATGATTAAGGTGTTGCAGTCAAGATAAGAATTTTGAGCAGTTTGCAATTCTATCTTCAACACCGAAAAACTGGTTAATTTCCTTTTATGTGGACAAAGAGTTAAAACATTGCTCACTTCACTAATTTAAACTTTTACTCAACCAAAAACCAACTATTTCTTGTCATACATGTATTCTTCCCCTGAGAAATAATAGCTTTAGGTGTACAGAAGTTCTAAGATGGTGAACTTTATGGGAACATAAGGAAATGCTTGGCTTTATTTCTTGTTGAGAGGAGGAAAGTTATGCTGAATCATATTACCTTCCTCCTGTTTTTACAACTGCTTGCTCTGCAAGTCAGTGTTTGCCCCTGGAGTAAAAGTGAAACTTGAGAAACATCACTGTCTCCACGCATTGGAGAAAAAGTTTGTGGAAATGTTAATTGCATCTTGACTGGGCTTGAGGAGACAATTACAGGCACTATGCAAATCTATCTGACATATCTGTAGCTTTTCTTCTCTAAATATTTTCAGGCTTTTCCTTTATTCATTTAAAACCTGAGGTTCAATTTGCAGCACAGCATCAATCTGGATGAATCTCTTTTCCAAATTTGCAGGTATCTTCTTTTTTAAACATAAGAGTAAGGTGTGAGTTAACCTGAACAACTACCAAATTTATACAACCCAAGCTGACCCAAGCTTATTAAGTAAGTAATTGAGTAGAACCAGCCAATAAATGAAAATCAGGAGGCAGGAACAGCAAGGTAATGAAACGCAAATTTCTTTTTCATAAATTTCATTTTTCATTGTTCTTAGGTGATTTACATCTAATTTGGAAATTGCTTCTGAAGATGACATGTAACTTAGGGTCAGTGGAGGTTTCCAACACATAAGATATAAATTCATGGTGATCCCTATTACATGATCCTGTTTCATATTCTTTACAGCACTAAACACCATCTGACTCCTTTTGGTTTTTTTGTTGGTTGGTTAGTGGGTTGGTTTATTGTCTGTTTCCTCACACTAGAAAGGAAGTGCCATGAAAAACAAGAGCCTTGCCTATCTTCCTCACCCTTATGTCCCCTTGAGCACCTGGCTCACGGTGGGCCCTCCACAACTGTTTGCTGAGAGAATCACTGCCTGTGCTCAGTAGAGCCACGTATCTCAAATTATGCTCAAGAGGACCAGAGCTTGGGGATTCTAGAAGTAGAGCGAGGTGTGTTTCTTCGCTACAGTTGAAGAGTGAAGTTCTTCCTGCTTCTCCTTTTCCAGAAAAACAAGATAGTTAATGTATAATGTTTCACGATTTAGAATTTTCTCCTTTAAATTTCTCATGCCTTAACTTTTTGCTATCGCTTGTATCTCTTTGCAATCAACATAATGATAAGCAATTAGCAAGCCAATATTTTCAGAAAAATTTGGGAATAAACAATAGCACTAAATTCAACAAGCTCTTAATATATTTGTGTATATATTTTACCACAATTTAAAAAATGGTTAAAATAAATAAATATATATATGTGTGTATAGATATACATATATAAATTTTTTTAAAGCTCCAGCGATAGATGGTGGTGATAGTTGCATAGCAATATAAATGTACTTAACGACACTGAACTATACACTTAAAAATTGTAAATTTTTTAATGCATATTTTATCACAATTGAAAAATGGTTTAAAAAATATACAGCCAGGGCTTCCCTGGTGGCGCAGTGGTTGAGAGTCCGCCTGCTGATGCAGGGGACATGGGTTCGTGCCTTGGTCCGGGAAGATCCCACATGCCGTGGAGCGGCTGGGCCCGTGAGCCATGGCCACTGAGCCTGTGCGTCCCAAGCCTGTGCTCTGCAATGGGAGAGTCAACAACAGTGAGAGGCCCGCGTACTGCCAAAAAAAAAAAAAAAATATATATATATATATATATATATATATATATACAGCCAGTGACCAGTGAGTACTCAAAATGTGGCTAGTGCAACTGAGGGACTGAATTTTTTATTTAATTTATTTTGAATTTATTTTTATTTAAATTTAAAGAGTCACATATGCCTACTGGCTATTGTATTAGACAGAACAGGGCTAAACACTTGGACCACTTCACTTGAATAATGCCATTAGAGAGCTCATTTTTAAAGTTTTCATTTGGATGGGTTTTTCCCTTGTTTTTGGACATTTTATTTTATATGATTTTTTTTTTTTTTGCGGTACGTGGGCCTCTCACTGTTGTGGCCTCTCCCGTTGCGGAGCACAGGCTCCGGACGCGCAGGCTCAGCGGCCATGGCTCACGGGCCCAGCCACTCCGCGGCATGTGGGATCTTCCCGGACCGGGGCATGAACCCGTGTCCCCTGCATTGGCAGGCAGACTCTCAACCACTGTGCCACCAGGGAAGCCCTCGGACATTTTATTTTAAGTTGTCAAACTTACACAAAAGTAGGGAGAATAGTATAATGCATATCAATATGCTCATCACCTAGACTTAACAATTGTTAATATTTTACCATATTTGCCACAAAGATTCTTGAGATTCAGCTATGCTAATGAGTTGAGATCAAAGCTATGGAACTGAGAAGGGCTCAGTCATACAAACATCTCTGTGGAGTCAAAACCAATTCCATTAGCCCTGCCCTTCCCTTTTGCTAGCTGGTTACACTTTTTTCCCCACAGTTTCTAGAGTAATTGTGCCAGAAATTACAAGAATGTAATGACAGTTATTTGTGAATATGATAATATTTATAACTTCTAAGTTGTCTTGGATTTGAGCTAGGATTGCTTTGCTATTAGATTGTGACTTCTTGTGGTACTCAGATATTAATAGTAAAAAGTCACCAGCCACTGAGTGTGTGACACCTCCAATGAGACATAGGTGTCATTCAGCAAGTATGGCCAAGATGACAGGTTAATTGGTTTTCTGAAATTTATATTCACTTTTTTTTTTTTTTTTTTTTGGTACGCGGGCCTCTCACTGCTGTGGCCTCTCCCGTTGCGGAGCACAGGCTCCGGACGCGCAGGCTCAGCGGCCATGGCTCACGGGCCCAGCCGCTCCGCAGCATGTGGGATCTTCCCGGACCAGGGCATGAACCCGTGTCCCCTGCATCGGCAGGCAGACTCTCAACCACTGCGCCACAAGGGAAGCCCTATATTCACTTTTAATTGGGCTGGGAGGATGGCTTTGAAATGATGATACCTATAAGCCACTCTGACCAGTGCTTTCCATCATGATGATGCTGTGGTTATAAGTGTCTCTGTGATCATCAAGAGTAATGGGCTTCTGGCTTTGCACTCCTTTTTTAGAGTTGTTCATTGTTGTCATGGTTAGAAAGCTGGCTAATCACAAGTCAAAACTTGCCAAATTATTTACAGGAGGTAAGCCATAGAACATTAAAAGTGGTTTAGAGAAAAAGAAAAAAACTTGCTAAACTAAAAGGGGTCAGAAATAAACCCCCAATATTTCAATAAGGCATCTTGAAAATGCAACTCCAGAACCATAGGCAAACACGCGGCTTGATCCAACTATCTACAATGAGTCCTGACGTTTTTTATATGGTGACTATAGTCCCACTCAAAGAAGGTAGATATAGTAGCATGAATAAACATGGGGCTCTAGCACCAAACTTCTAGTTTCAAATCCTGGCTTTGCCACTTTCTGATTTTGGGCCTTGGCCAAATTACATAAACTTTCTATACCTCAGTTTTCTCATTAGTAAAATGGAATTGATAGTAGAATTAAATGAGATACTTAGCATAGTGTGCTGCACAAAATGTGTGTTCCATGTTAAATTATGCAGCAAAACACGATAATATTCACATTTAAAGATAATAGCTCTTAAAGTACAGAAGCAACCCTAGTGTCCATTCCATCAACACATCAACAGATGAATGGATAAAGAAGATGTGGTGCATACACACACACACACACACACACACACACACACACACACACGGAATACTACCCAGCTGTAAAGAAGAATGAAATTTTACCATTTGCACAAACATGGATGGACTTGGAGGGCATTATGCTAAGTGAAATAAGTCCAACAGAGAATGACAAATACTGTATGAAATCACTTATATATGGAATTGAAAAACTACAACAAACTAGTGAATATAACAAAAAAGAAGCAGACTCACAGATATAGAGAACAAACTAGTGGTTACCAGTGGGGAAAGGAAAGAGTGGAGGAAGAAGGTGGGGAGGGAGGATGTTTATTATGGTATTATATAAAATCATGTGTGTGAAACTTTTGAAAACTGTAAAGCGCTATAGAATTTAAAGAATATTTCATTCAATAAAAAAATTTTTTAAAGAAGTAAATATATGAAAAAAATAAATGAGATACAAAAAAAAAGATAATAGCCCTTTGAGGAAAGTAATAAATAAGGGCAGTTGAGATTGTCTTTATAACCACAGTCCTCATGGTCTAAGGAAGCATCACATTCCAGGCGGCTGGAAGTAGGAAGGTACAGGGAAAGGACAAGGGATATTTGGCAACTGTTTCTACAGTTTTCTAGAAGTTATGACATACTATGTAATTCTGAAATCCAGAAAGATCTGAAAAATAAAACTTTTTTTATACGTTTTCAACAAAAACTCATGTAAAGGTAAAACTTGACCTGAGTTGACATGAGACCATGATCTTTATTTATCCCACTTAGAGTAAACATTATGCTTTGCTGCAGTTGACGGTGAAGTGCTGCCCCGACTCCAATGGACATATTCCATAATAAGCTGTACGTGAATCATATCACCTTCAAAATCTGGAAAAATCTGAATTCCAAACCTTGCCTGGCCCCAGGAATTTGGGACCACTACTCTTATACTCCATTGACCAGAACTTAGTGATGGGTCCACTATTAGCTGCAAGGGTGCCTGGGAAATGTAGCCTTTATTCTGGGCAGCCATGCGCCCAACGAAAATTCTATTACTATGGAATAGAGAAGGTTGGACATCAGCACCCAGCCAGTAGTCTCTGACCCAGTCTCATTTTTTCCCTAAAGCTTTACCCTAAAGCACACCCCAGAACCTCCTGAATAAGATCAGAATAAATAGGAATTATCCCTTCTTTGTAAGTAGCCTGGATTGACTTCAGATGACCCAGTTCTGTTTTCAAAGTCTCCAGACATGGCTGGCTACTCATTCCTACAGAATGCTACCTTGACTTCTTAGGAAAATCTACAGTTCATAATTCTTCCTCTTATAGAACTACCTCAATCTCACAGATGTTTCCCAGTCTTCTGGTAAATTCAGGAAGAGACCTTTGGTTCTGACTAGCCAGGGTCTCTATGAGTTGGGACCCTTATATGGATTAACTGCCAATGTCTCTCCAACCTTTCCTGGTGGAAGAGGTGGGACATCTCCATAAGAATGTTCAAGAAACAACTTTCAATAACAAATATCCAGATTCAAACATTATCTGTTTGAAATCATCAAACTCCATCAAATGCAAATTCTTCTCTCAAAAAAAAAATTATTCACATTCAACAAATTCAGCTCTGGCATAGAGATAGCATCGTGTTCCAGGAAGCATGGGGAATAAAAGATGAGTATTTTTCTCTGCATATTGCAACTGGACACAGAAGGAGGAATTTGGGGTAAGTGTTGAAAGAAGAAAAACAATTTAAAATTAGATTTTATTTTCAACTCAGAGGCTAAAGAACATATTTTAAGAAAATGGATGTGGACAGTGTTTGGTAATAACCCAAACCTAGTCATTGGTAAAATCTAATTTTTCCTCTAGTATAAATGAAATGCAAGATGAGCAAGAAAGAGATAGTCACAAACAATAGCAAAACAAGATTCTGCCTCTGGCTTGGGTGCAGTAAACTGTAAATAGATCAATGAGAGGCCTCTGGAATCTTACTTTATTTTATGCATTCCTCATTGATTCCTACAAGAATGTGCTTTTGAATGTCCAATAGTTAAATCATCAAATGGAGATGCCAAACTTTAAGTATTCCTTAAACTCTTTTTCAACTTTCCAAATGGCAGTTTGTACAACTGTTCCAGGTAAGTTTAAACAGATAAGTGTTCTGGGGAGTGTCAGTATTATTCAGCCTAGAAGCTAAGTGTAACATAAATGGAAAAATAGACTGTACTTTGTGCATTTCATACATTTTAATGGCCAGGTACTATTGATTGCTGTGCTTTTTTGCAAGTAAGGGAAAATTCACACATCACATTGTATATTTCCTTGCCATGGAAACGTATTTTGATCACACCTTACAAATGATCCATACTGATATTAAGTTTACAGTCTTGGGAGGAGGAGGAAAGAGTGAACTTAATTTGAATTTAGAAAGTCTCTAAATGATAATTGAATCACAAGTCTGGATTATAATTCTAGGAGCAACACTTGACTTGGTCAAAATCACTGTTATGAAGAGATGCAATTTTTACACAGTACTTCAAGTTGATTAAGTAATGTGTGAAAATGGAAAAAAAAGTATTTGAATCTTAATCACAGTCATTTGCATGAAATAAAAGTCTGTGTCAGGGGAATGCACATTATAATAACTCCTGGGTGTTTTGGTTGCATCAGTGAGCAAAGAAGTTGTATGCATTTTTTTTCGTGCTGATGTACAAGAATTCCTTTTATATTTATTGTATCTTTGATTGTACGAAAATTCAGCAATATAGGATTTTGGCTGGTGAGAGACGACAACTGATTAACTACCTTAACAATGGCTGTAATTAAAACAGATGTTTGATAATGCACGCGCCCAAATTAAACTGGGAACATTCAAAGAGGGAAAAGAGAAATAAGAATTCGATATGAACCTCATTCTCAGTCAGGCTCTCCATTAGATAGAAAAGTAGTAAATGGGAAATGAACTTCAGAAAAATTCTTACAGTCTCTCTCCTAAACATGCCCTCCCCACCCCACTGCTGTAAGCTTGGGGAGCTCAAAACGCAGAAAACCGAGGGTCTTGCTTGTGTGCTTCCCCTTCCCCCAATCCTACCTGAGGCTGGGCTACAAATCTATAGATTCTACTTTTCTGCACTGGTGCACACTGTATGAATACTTCCAACTTCACTGCCCTGATGAGAATCTTCAGAGTCCGAAATGCCTCCAAATCTGGAGCTAGACCCTCTCCTGCCTACTTCAGACCCCGAATAATCGATATCATCTTTTAACAACCTAAAATCTCCTGCTCAGTTGATATGCATTTCTTACAATGTTCTTTATTTTTTTCTTATTTTGATTGTCTACTTCTAGTTTGAAGGCAATATGACTTAGGAATAGAGATTTTAGCTTCTGAACATTTTCGCCTCCCTGGTTTGTGGAGGAGAAAGAGAACACTCAATAAAACAAGAGTTTTGATTCCTGAAGATGTTGAAATTTCCAAAAGACAAGAATAACTTTTTGCAAAATGTATAATTCTAATTGTTCAACCCAGGTCAGAAGAAGAAAATTGCTAGGAAAATATCTGCCAGTTATGGCCCGTGGTAAGGGATAAATGTGGAGCATAGATGGGATGGTAATGGATGCAGCAGTGTCTTTAATTAGAACTGAATAATAGTAAAAATAATAATTATAATAACATTAATAATGATAAATACATCTATATATATTTCACTAACTAAAACTGAGTAAAAATTACAAAAACGGTAAAAAAAAAAAAAATGAAAAGATATCATTTCAGTGATAACAGAAAACCACTGTGAGCTCAATCTTACCTTAAAGGCAGAAACAAACACTCCGAGCACATGACAGCGTCCGTAAAATCTCAAAATAAATGTGCTGAGACAGGTGCACTGAAGTTATTATACACTCAAAAATACAGACACTCCACAATATCTATTGAAAGAAACAATCCCTCTTTCCAATCTCACAAAACCAACCCACTTCTTCTTTTAAAAATACACTTTTAAGAAAGCACTCCTTCCTTCATATACCCTCTACCACCGGCCTAGTCAGGGCCCTGCATTTCCAAAGATTATCTGCTCCTTTTTTCACCTCTCCAGAATCCTCCTTTCTCTAGGGCCAATTCAGATTCCATCTCCTGCAAGGCTTCTGTGATCGCTCCAGTCCACAGTGGTTTCTTCCTTCTCTGCACTCCTATTGCGTCCAGGGAAAACACCCCCTAGTTCAGCACATAATCTTTCTTTATATTAGTTCGTAGTGTTTCTCCCTCACCAGTTGTAAACTCCTCCGTGATGGGAATAATACCTTATATTGCCTTCTTCCTTCCCACCTTCCTTCCTTCTTTTCTTCAACAAATACATAGTATTTAGTACCTACTCTGAGCCAAGCAGAGCACTTCCTGGGTTCCTCCCCCTGCATTTGGCAGCATTTACCATGTAGTAAAGCAAGCATGAATTACATATGCAGAGTGTTTGAAGTTTATTCAACAGCTCTCTATCGCCCTGGTTGCTTTAACTTAACTCATCTGCTGCTTTCTCCCAGCATATATTCAACCCATTCTTTCTGACACAGAAAAACCTTCAATATCACCACTTAGCCTACTTGGTACCTTCTGATAGAGGGAAGCAGAGAGGTATATGCCAGAACAGCAAAAGCTTCTTCATGAAACCTGTTTCTGTACCCGGTTCCACCCAACTTCATATGTACTATTGCTCAAATTCCTTGACTTCCTTGTGCCATCATGTCCCTTCTAGAAAAGAAAGATGATAACGTACTGTATGTCACACCCAACACTCCCTAGAGTGAGGGTTAACAGGATAATGGCTGTAAAACACTTTAAGCTCATCCCAAGAAAGGTGCCACACTGTATAAAACTGTAAAGAGTTATTATGTAACTAATCAGATTCAAAATGCACGTTGCAAATGGACCTGTGGAGTGTTGAAATGAAGCCTCAAGGAGGGATGCTTATGCTTAACTTGCCCCGCAGGCCCAGGCAGTGCTTCCGGAAATTTCTCTTATATAAATTAACTTCAGAAAATACATTTCAAATCCTTTTTTTTTTTTAGCGGTACACGGGCTTCTCACTGCTGTGGCCTCTTCCTTTGCGGGGCACAGGCTCCGGACGCACAGGCTCAGCGGCCACGGCTCACGGGCCCAGCCGCTCCGCAACATGTGGGATCCTCCTGGACCGGGGCACTAACCCGCGTCCCCTACATCGGCAGGCGGACTCCCAACCACTGCACCACGAGGGAAGCCCCAAATCCATTTTTTTAAAGGGAGGGAGGTTTATGACTGCAGAACAGAGATGAACTTGTACAGCCAGAATTCAGATCCCCGATACTTGCTCCCATATGAAGAGGTGTCACATTTGATTTTACATACAAACCATAAAAATGCAAATTATCTGTACGGATGGGAGGATGAAGAGCAATTCCATCTTCTAGCCTCAAAGCTCTGTGAGGGCAGGAACTGATTTCTTTTTTTTAAATTAATTAATTAATTTATTTATTTATTTATTTTTGGCTGCGTTGGGTCTTCTTTGCTGTGCATGGGCTTTCTCTAGTTGTGGCGAGGGGACCACCAGGCCCAACAGTCATTTATTTAAAGAAGGTGCTAAGAAAGTATAATGGCCACTAGGCTGATTGTGTGACAGCCACGTTATATGGGCATTGACACAGGCTGCTGTCAGCCCACGGGGCTAGGTGGGTGCAGGAG
>RJWK010020730.1:19445-31338 GCA_004363435.1 Platanista minor
CTTATTGGGGCTTCCCTGGTGGCACAGTGGTTGAGAGTCCGCCTGCCGATGCAGGGGACACGGGTTCGTGCCCCGGTCCAGGAAGATCCCACGTGCCGCGGAGCGGCTGGGCCCGTGAGCCACGGCCACTGAGCCTGCGCGTCCGGAGCCTGTGCTCCGCAACGGGAGAGGCCACAGCAGTGAGAGGCCCGCGTACCACACACACACAAAAACGAGAGACCTTATTGTATAAATAGATCAGAGAATTAAAACCACATGATTCAACAACAAGGACTACAGTAAAGCCCAGGGAACTATATTCAATATCTTATAATAATCTATAATGGAAAAGAATCTGAAAAAGAGTAGATACATAAATGTATATGTATAACTGAATCACTTTGCAGTACACCTGAAATATTGTAAATCAACTATACTTCAATAAAATAATTTTTTAAATTAAAAAAAAAAACTCACATGACTAGTTCAACAATTGTTGTCCCCCCCAAAAATGGCTTTTTAAAAGATCTTAATATTGTGATAATAGAACAAAACTTTTTAAGCTATATATTTCAAAAGATATTTCATATATAACTTGTGTGTTGCAAAGTAACAGCCAGTGTAATACTTACTGGTGGAAACCTAGAAGTAGTCTCATTAGAGCCAGGTACTAACAGGGTACTTGTTATCACCACAGTTATTTAATGATTGTTCTTGAAGTGCTCACCAATGTAATTAGATGAGAGAATAGATAAGAAGCATAAATATTGGGTAGGAAGTGACAGAAGTTCATTATTTGCAGATTATAAAGATTACAGTCTTGAAAAACCCAAGTGAATCATCTGAAAAACTATTAGAAACATGAGAGAATTCAGTAGATTATCTGGTTTAAATACAAATACAAATATACAAAGTAACAACTTTCTTAGTTGCCTGTAATAACTAGTTAGAAAGTAAAACAGATAAAGTAGTTACCCATTCACAAAAGAAAAAAATAACAAGAAATGAGTATGATAACTTCACAGAAGGACATTATAAACATGGAAAGAAAAACAATATTTTAAAATGTTATTATAGACTAAACTAAGCTATAAATACAATACAAAAACAATCAAATTCCTAGCAGGTCTTTTTCTGACACACTTGATAAAAGTGATTCTAAAATTTATTTGTAGAATAAGCATGTGAGAATAACCAAAACAGAGCTGAAAATGAGTAGAAAATTAATTTTTATTATACATTGATAATTTTTATAATATATTACATCATATATAAATTGATAATACATTAATAATTTTAATTTTAAATTAGGAATTAAAAGAGTGTGGTACTGATCAAAGAAACAGAACAGAAAACCCAGAAATAAATCCACATTTACAAGGGAAGTCAGTACATGAGAAATACACTTTTCTCCTGATAGACAAAAAGATAAATGGTTTAACAAATTATATTGAGGTATCTGGCTCAGGCTAAACACCTTGGTGTCATTCTGATTGGTCTCTTTCCCTCCCTACCACCCCTTCCATCTACTGTGAGTCCTACCTGCTCTTCTTTCAAAACACACCTGAATCTGGTCACTTCTCACTACCTCCACAAACAGCTACCAGCTCCCTGCTCTCTTACCTGGATTTCTAAAGCTTCCTAGTCGACCTTCTGGTTTCACTCTTGCCTTCCAACAATCTTCTCCACATTGTAGTCAGGGTTGCCTTTCAAAAATGTAAGTCAAATGATGTCACTCCCTTCCTCAAGACCTTGAATATCTTCCCAACGTACTTAAGAAAAGTCTCAACTTCTTGCAAGTGGTAGACGTCCCCTGCATGCCTGGCCCCTGACTGGCTCTCAACTTCATCGTTCCCCTCTCACTCACTCCACTCCAGACACATTAGCCTTCTAGGACACTCTAAACTTTTTCCCACCTCAAATCTTTGCATTTTCTTTTCTCTCTGCCAGAGTGGCTCTTCCCCTAGATCTTCAGATAGCTCACCCTTCACATCCTTCAAATTTTCCTGAACAAATGTCCACTCCACAAACAGGCCGTGCTTTACCACCCTATCCAACATACTCCCTTCCCTTAACCCTCTGCTTCATCTTCGTTGCATTTGTCAGTCACCCGAAATTGATATATAGGATAACTTTGTTTATTATCTGTCTCTCCTGCTACATTATAGGCTCCATGAGGGCAGAGACTGTTTTGCTCACCACTGTAACCCCAGTGCATAGAGCACAGTGCCTGGAGCATGGTAGCTGCTAATTAAGTTTTTGTTTTGTTTTGTTTTTTTCCACTGTTGCGGCCTCTCCCGTTGCGGAGCACAGGCTCCGGACGCACAGGCTCAGCGGCCATGGCTCACGGGCCCAGCCGCTCCGTGGCACGTGGGATCTTCCCAGACCGGGGCACGAACCCGCATCCCTTGCATCGGCAGGCGGACTCTCAACCACTGCGCCACCAGGGAAGCCTGCTTAATAAGTATTTGTTCAATCAATGAACTGCAGATGGAATAGAGAAAAGGGGATGGAACTGAGTTATTTAGCAGGTGGAACCGATTGGACTTTGAGATTTATTCAATGGATGAATTCAGTGGAGGAATCCTAAGGGACTTAGGATGATTCTAAATTTCTGGACCAGAGAATTGAAGAGATATCGCACCATTTGTATGTTAAGAATTTGAGGATAAGAAACTGCATTCCTAGGGAATATGTTGAGTTCAGTTTAGGGTCTGAGGTGTCTATGAGACCCTCATATAGGATCTCCAGAGGGCGACTGGTAATACTTGTTCACAGTTCAGGAAATTAGAAATAGTTTAGGGTTCATCATTTTTTTTTTTTTTAATGTATTGAACTTTTTAAGAGAGTAAAAGTAGAGAAAGAAAAGACTTGCAAAAAACAAAAACAAAACTAAACCCTGGGTAAAGATATCACCAAGAAAGGAATTCTCAAGTTACTTGCACTATTTTGACACAGAAGCAAATTTTCTTCTGCCATGGATAACTGAAATGACCCGCCAACTGTAAATAAGATGAATTCTCTTAACTACGAATAGACCAATGAACATGTCTCAATAAAGAGATGAGATGCCAAACGTTAGAACTCCAAATTTAATGATACAGGATATAGTTCAGTTGAGTGGTCAAAGAGCATCTGTTGAATAGCTAATTAATGCTGTTTTTCTCTCTTTAAGTAGTAAATACAAGGTACCCACTGAAGGCTGATCACCTCTGTAAGTGCCTATGGTAGATGCAAACTAGCAAATATGAGCCCTGCTCTTCATGAAGCTGACCATCCAATGGGGGAGACAGGTTAAGATGTTATTTTGACCATTTTACCTGTTTAGTCATTAGAGGTATTTTAAACGACTAATTCTTTACCAGTTTGATGAAGCACATGGTGCATGAAGCATAGTTTTAGTAAAAGACCCTAACTGCTCTTGGTAAAGAAGAAGTACTTCAGATGAGGTATGTACTCAACTCTAGGTTTGAGACCAGAACAGCTGCTTCTTCAATCCTCCATTGGCCTCCGAATGGGAACCCAGACATTCTGCCTCAGCTGCTCACCAGATTATCTGTTTATGTTTTTGTTTTTCACTTTTATCATACAGGTAATACTCTGTAGAAAAAAATTTAAATACAGATAAATATTTTAAATTTATCTGAATATATTCAGAGGTCATCATTATTAACATTTTGGCAAATACACTTCCAGGCAATTATATCCACACATATAATACGTACATTTACAGCACAATCAAAATTTACATACTGTTTTATTCCTTAACAATATACCACAAGCATCTCCCTAGGTCAGTAAACATACATTTACATTATTGTTTTAAATGGCTATAGCACACAATTGATAGAGGTCCCAAAATTTATTGAACTAATCCTCTATTATTGGATGTTAAATTACTTCATATAATTTGCTGTGAGGTTTGCTGTGGTGAGATTTGCTGTGGTAAATTTCCTTTTGCATTGAGTTTTGCCCACTTACACAAATATATTTTCAGAGAGAATTCTTAGGTGTGAAAGTGTGAGTTAAAGAAGATATACATTTTAAGGCTTTTACTCTGAGTTGCCACAGTACCATTGTACTGAGCTCTTGATTACTCTTTCTGATCTTGGTTCCATCAGGCACATCTGTGGGCTTCACTCTAGTTTCTCTACCAATGGTATAGGTCACCTGAAAACAATAGATATGGATGAATCTTAGGGCAACCAATATAATGCCTAGAAGTTAATCAGCAAAGGTGTTCTTTTTAAAGATCTTTCAGGAAATGGAAGGATAATGTCAGTATCAACCTTCCAAGTTGTTCATTTTTTTTCTCCTAGAGACTTAGAAATTTCTCTCATTTCCCCAATGTCCCATCTCCTACTTGAAGAACTAAATGTTGTTTAACCAGAGTATTGTATTTCTCCAGCTACCTCTAAATTCCAGTGGCTGCTTACTAGTCTACTATTTTCCATGTCATACTATCATTGCTACTCCCACTGCTAATCCAGTGAATGCTATCTGCTTAGCACAGGCTTCAAAAGCCACTTGCAGGTGGTCCTGTCCAAAGAAAACTGTCCCCTAAACCAAAACATTCTCATCAGAGCAAAAACCTCAGCAAGTCTCCAAAAATCTCTGAAGACTAAAGATAATGGTTAAGGTAGAGAAGAAGGTAGAAGGATCTCAAAGGGTGACAGGCTGTAAGACACAAATTCAAGAACAAATCTTTCCTATCCCTTGTAGTTTTAAAAATATGCTACATCTAAAGTGCCCATACCACATGTACCACAATGTTCACTACAGCACTATTTACAATAGCCAGGACAGGGAAGCAACCTAAATGTCCATCGACAGATGAATGGCTAAAGAAGATGTGGCACATATATAAAATGGAATATTACTCTTCCATAAAATTGAATGAAAATGAGTTATTTGTAATGAGGTGGGTGGACCTAGAGTCTGCCATACAGCGTGCAGTAAGTCAGAAAGAGAAAAACAAATACAGCATGCTAACGCATATATATAGAATCTAAAAAAGTGGTACTGATGAATCTAGTGGCAAGGCAGGAATAAAGATGCAGATGTAGAGAACGGACTTGAGGACATAGCGGGGAAGGGGAAGCTGGGACGAAGTGAGAGAGTAGCATTGATACATATACGCTATCAAATGTAAACTGGATGGCTAGTGGGAAGGTGCTGCATAACACAGGGAGATCAGCTCGATGCTTTGTGACGACCTAGAGGGGTGGGATACGGAAGGTGGGAGGAAGGCTCAAGAGGGAGGGGATATGGGGATATACGTATACATATAGCTGATTCACTTTGTTGTACAGCAGGAACTAACACAACATTGTAAAGAATTATACTCCAATAAATATATTTTTAAAAATAAAATAAAAAGGCATTAAAATTACACTAAAACCTCATTGTAATAATGAAATAGATAATCCAGAATAAACATTTGACTGTCATAAAAAATAAATAAAGTGACCGTATCATTCATTATGACTGTTCTATCAATAATAATAACTACTAATATTTATTGTCTACTTTGAGATAGGCATTATTCTAAGCATTTTAATATAATGACTCTTTATCTTCACTTAAACAAAACAAACAAACCCTTACTATTATTGTTCCCAGGTAGGAAAAAAGTTATAGACAGTTTCAATAATTTTCCCTAGAACCCACAGCTAGTAAGTAACAGAGCTAGACTGAAAATGAAGGTCCCAACATGATCCTTGGGGCCATTTACCACACCCCCCAAAAAAGTTACATAATTTCAAATCATATTTGCAAAGTTTGGGTGAAGTATTTAGGAAAGAGACAAGATCAATATTTTATCTATTTGAAGTTTTTAAAATAAGTATTTTTTTCATTCATTCAAAAGCATTTAAGGACCACATAGTAAGTTGGAACTATCATACCTAAGACTGTAAGAAATGCAAAAGGGAACTCATTTAATTCATTTAACAGATATCTGTGGGGCAATTTCTATCTTCCCTGAACTCTGATGGGCCCAGGGGATACATGTGTGATCTCCTCCCTTGAAGAGTTTACAGAGAAGTTCAAGGACAAGTAAATATTGTAGGGTGTGATGTGCTCCCACAAGGGGACAGTTTATAATTCCACATTAAGAAATGGGATCACTTAGTGAATTATAATCACTCTCATGGGAGGGGAAAAAATGAGCGTTATTATTCAAAGAAGGATGAGATAGACTTATATAGACTTCAGTGTAAATAGTTCATACCAGGTCAGATTAGGGGCTCTAAATTAGAGCTCTTGATGAGTACTCTGTTTCTTCATGGGACAGTCATATTTTAGGAGGTGAGGGAACAAACGAGAATGATCTTGGATCTGGAAAAGCACATATTCAATCAAGTTTTAAGAGGGCTAGCCTTGCAGTAGTGTACAGAATGGACTCAGTGGAAGGCTAGGGATTGAGGGGGCCTAGGGTGACAAGCCAGACATGAGCCAGAGGTAGGGAAAATGGCAGCAAATATGGAAGGGAAGGGGAGATGAAAAGAACATTGAGAAAGAAGACATAACACTTCTCAGAGAAATGCAGTGGGAAAGCAGAGGGTTTGGAATCAACTAGAATCTGATGAGCCACTTACTATTTATGTGACCTTGGGTGAGTCCCTCTGCCTTTTGTCAATAAATGGGTATAACAATATGAGCATCACAGGTATTACAGTAAGTCCCCTACATATGAACCTTCAAGTTGCGAACTCTCAAAGATGTGAACGTGCATCTGGCTCCAGCAAGGAACCTGAACCTGTGCCATCAACGTCAGGTGTGAGTGAAATTGCAGCTTGCCCTCCGTCTCCTTTTGCTGATGATCCTTCAGCTCTGCCATCTCCCACCTCGTCTCCCTCCTCCAGTCAGTTACTCTCTTGCCTGTTCTCTCGATGCCAGCTCCTGTGTGCCAGCTGTTGTGCTGTACCACTTTACTTTTCAAGGTACTGTACTGTAAGATTAAAAATGTTTTATTTTTGTGTTTGTTTTTTATGGATTATTTGTGTGAAAAGTGTTATAAACCCATTAAGTACAGTACTATATAGCCGATTGTGTTAGTTGGGTACCTAGGCTATCTTTGTTGGACTTACAAACAAACTGGACTTGCGAACTCACTCTTGGAACGAAAGTTGTTCGTATGTAGGGGACTTATTGTACTTCCATAAGAATTCAACGAGGCAATAGTAGTTATAATCATTATTGATGACTCTCCTCAAAACTGTCACCCTCTATCTCTTTACTCCATCCCTTGTCAAAGTTCAAGGCGTCCTTGGGGAAAAAGCCATAAATAAGGGCACTTGTAAAGGAATAAAGGTAGTCTCTGATTTCCCATGAATTGGGTTTGATGAGCACCCCAAAAATATCACTTTCCTTCTCCTTATTAATTCTGAGCCAACTAGAAATAGATAAAATATAATAGTAAAGCAGACATAGACCAAAATGCCACCTTTATCACTGGCAAAGCTGATATTGGTGAGTGTGGCTTTTATCGGCGGACAATATTTTCTAGTACTGAACACAGAGATAAGCAGACTTACCCCCACCCACAGGTACAGGCTGCACTGGATGGCCAGAGGGCTTCTGTCTGGGACAGGCCTCCTGTGAAACGTACTGCAGAGACAAGGATGGGAGAGTGCTGTGTCTGGCGGCTCACTCCCAAGAGATGAGGAGAGGAAGGGGCTGACTTTCACAGATTCACCAGTCAACCCTCACTGTTGGCATGAGTGAGAGCCCAGGAGACCCAGAGGGTTACACCAGTGTGGGTTCCTCCTCTTAGAAGGAAACAGCTGGCTTAGCTTAGGGATAGTGACTCCTACCAGCATCCAGCCCCGTGCTGCTCCCTCTTTCTTCTTACCCTCTGCCTCTCACCTTCTCACTTGGCTCTCGGTGCCTTCTTCACAGTAAGGCAGAACTGCTTTCTCCTCCAGGGGGTTGGACCCTTAACAGGTATTCAAATCCTTTAAATGAGAGGAATGAAGGTCCATGGGGAGTTTTGGTGGTAATTTGTGCCGTCAATAAATCCTTTACAGGGCTTCTGAAAACAACACTCCTTCAGGTGGTAATCTGCTGGTCAATGCTACCAAGATATTTCACTTTGTCAACCCGGGGCCCAGGGTATAGAGTATTTGTCTTCCCTGAAGCAACTTTTCTGGCATAGCAGAGCTCTCACTTTTAGGGAGATGTATGACTCTGCTGGGGTAGCTCTTCTAGAAGCATACATTTTGCACAATGAAAATACAGCGGGACAACTTAAGAAGGAAAATGAGACATGTGGTTTGACTGACCAAGTGCCTCAGCTTATACTATTACTTGCCGCCCACCCCAGTTTTTTCCTAATCCTCCTCAAGCAGCTGTCATGGAGGAGGAAAGCCCTAGCCTTGGACCAGAAGTTCTGGCTCTGCCTCTTGCTAGCTTTGGAAACCCAGACACATGATAACTTTTCTGAGTTTCCATTCCCACATTTAAAAAAATGGGGCTTTACAGCCAAGATGTCCTTCAGTGGGTGAATGGATAAACATGCCCATACAATGGAATATTATTCTGTGATAAAAATAAATGAGCGGGCTTGCCTGGGGGCGCAGTGGTTGAGAGTCCACCTGCCGATACAGGGGACGCGGGTTCGTGCCCCGGTCCGGGAAGATCCCACATGCCGCGGAGCGGCTGGGCCCGTGAGCCATGGCCGCTGAGCCTGCGCGTCCGGAGCCCGTGCTCCGCCACGGGAGAGGCCACAACAGCGAGAGACCCGCGTACCGCAAAAAAAATAATAATAATTAAATAAATAAATAAATAAATAAATGAGCTATCAAGCTTTGAAAAGACATGGAGAACCTGAGATGCACATTGCTAAGTGAAAGAAGCCAGTCTGAAAAGGCTACATACGGTATGATTCCAACTATATGACGTTCTGGAAAAGGCAAAACTATAGAGACAGTAAAAAAAAAAACAGTTGACAAAGGGAAGGGAGAAAGAGAAGAATGAATGGCTAGAGCACAGGGGGTTTTTTAGGGCAGGAAACTATTCTGTGTGATACTGTATTAGTAGATACATGACACTATGCATTTGTCAAGGGTCGCAGAACTGTGCAACACAGAGAGTGAGCCCTAATGTAAACGGTGGGCTTTAGTTAATAATAGCATATCATATCCACTCATGAATTGTAACAAAGGTACCATGCTAATGCAAGATGTTAATAATAAGGGAAACTGTGGGGGAGGAGGGTATATGGGAACTATGGGAATTCTATAGTATCTGAACAACTTTTCTGTACACCGAAAACTTCCAGGGCTTTGACATCTACCTCTCAGTGTTGTCAAGGGGACTAAAGATGATGCTCCGGGCACCTAGAGAGTTCCATGCACCTAGCAACTACGCTGTAGTGTTCAGCCTGTCAGATGCCCGTGGCTCCAGCTGTCCCCTCTTCTCTTTCCTAATCACTTAAGGGGGGTTACTTTCCTGGTAGTGATCACAGGAATATAAATATTCACTTTCAGTGTCTGGACATGATGATCAGTTTCCCCCATAAATCTAGCTGCTTTTCAAAGTGCTCATGTTCCAGTCGTTGTTTTTGCCCAGAATACCAATCTTATTTTATCTTTCTGTTAGCCAGCCCATCTTCTGACCTTAGGAATCCTGGCAGCTGCAGTATAGCAGTGAAAGGCATGGGTGTCAGAGCCAGACTGCACTTATATCCCAGCTGCACCATCTACCAAGGGACCAGGCAACCTTGTACAAGTTGTTGGACCTTCCTCTACCTCTGCTTCCTCATCTTTTAATTAGTGATAAAAAAAAATCTGTTAGGGGCTTCCCTGGTTGCGCAGTGGTTGAGGGTCCGCCTGCCGATGCAGGGGACACGGGTTCGTGCCCCAGTCCAGGAAGATCCCACACGCCGCGGAGCGGCTGGGCCCGCGAGTCATGGCCGCTGAGCCTGCGCATCGCGTCCGGAGCATGTGCTCCGCAACGGGAGAGGCCACAACAGTGAGAGGCCCGCATACCGCAAAAAAAAAAAAATCTGTTAGAGTGATAAAAATAATACCTCCTGAACATATTTTGAGATGACCCATGGAAAGCAATTAGAATAGTGACTAGCATATAATAAAAAATTAATGTTATTTTCCTAAATGAGCATTTACATGTCAAAGATTTTGTCTTTATGGCCATTGGTTCTCTCCATATGGATTTGCCCACAGTCACATCTGTGCCATTGGGAAAGAGAAGGTATGTTCTTCCATCCACTTCCTGGGTAAACCTTGGAATTTTGTCAAGCAGACAGTGAAGAATTTGGTGTGTAAGTTTTTCAGATCCATGTTAGACTGACCCAATGGCCAGACCCACTGTTAGGATAAGATCTGGATGAGGAAAACATGAGAATAACTCGGAGTTCTAGAACTCCTATTTTAACTAATAAGTGATTATCTATCTATGCTAAAATAAAACATGTGTATATTTAATTGGCAATTATATGTTGAGTACATATGTAAGGGACAGCCATCCCTAACCAGTTCTGCATTTTCAGCATCTTTTTTTTTTTCTGTGGTACGTGTGCCTCTCACTGTTGTGGCCTCTCCCGTTGCGGAGCACAGGCTCCGGACGCGCAGGCTCAGCGGCCATGGCTCACGGGCACAGCCGCTCCGCGGCATGTGGGATCTTCCCGGACCGGGGCACGAACCCGTGTCCCCTGCATCGGCAGGCGGACTCTCAACCACTGCGCCACCAGGGAAGCCCCACATTTTCAGCATCTTATTCAGCAATGCAACACCCTTCTGCGTTTTGGAAATGTGCTCTGTTTTCTCTCTTTCAGGAAGGAAACAAAGATCTTTCAGATGGACAGTGAGGTCACTTCTCCCTGTCCCCCTTCCCTCTCCACACCTTGTCTGCAGCCCCTGAGCTCTGCTGAATTGAATAGCACTGGCATCCTCAAGAACCGAGCTCCATGAGAAAACGTGTGCCCTTTATATTTACATTCAGCACATCTAGATCAGCAGTTTTACCTGGGACTTAGACCCACAGTGTTGATGATGCAGAGAGCCAGATATTTAGTCACATCAAAGCAATTTGCTAATTGCAGATGCTTCCTTTCTGTTTAATGTTTCATGTGCAAGATTAGGTGGTTGATTTAACTGGTTCATAGTGCCTGTTTTATCTTATTAGCTATCTTTTTTTTTTTTTTTTTTTTGCGGTACGCGGGCCTCTCACTGCTGTGGCCTCTCCCGTTGCGGAGCACAGGCTCCGGACGCGCAGGCTCAGCTGCCATGGCTCACGGGCCCAGCCGCACCGCGGCATGTGGGATCTTCCCGGACCGGGGCACGAACCCGCGTCCCCTGTATCGGCAGGTGGACTGTCAACCACTGCGCCACCAGGGAAGCCCTCATTAGCTATCTTTAAAGGAAATCAAATCATGTCACATATAGAGGACATTAATTACCTGGAAAACATAATAGTATAACCTGTATATGAGTGTATGAGAGAGATAATTTAAGTCACTGTTAATTTTCTAGCATCTTAAATATATGAGAACTCTTATAGAGATAAACATGTTAACCTACAAGAGGGTCTCATATATGAATTAGGTATCTGTGCATGTCAATTACAGTATATGCACTCAACATATAATCATCAGTTAAATATACACAAGCTTCATTTTAGCACAGATAGATAATCATTTATAAGTTAAACTAGGAGTTCTACAGCTCCGGGTTATTCTGATGTTTTCCTCATCTCTTTTTTTTTTTTTTTTTTTTTTTGCAGTATGTGGGCCTCTCACTGTCGTGGCCTCTCCCTTTGCGGAGCACAGGCTCCGGACACGCAGGCTCAGCGGCCATGGCTCACAGGCCTAGGTGCTCCGCAGCATATGAGATCTTCCTGGACTGGGGCACGAACCCATGTCCCCTGCATCGGCAGGCGGACTCTCAACCAC
>RJWK010020731.1:0-31238 GCA_004363435.1 Platanista minor
CCGCATGTGGGATCTTCCCGGACCGGGGCACGAACCCGCGTCCCCTGCATCGGCAGGCAGACTCTCAACTGCTGCGCCACCAGGGAAGCCCACATGACTCTTTTTGAATTATGGTTTTCTCAGGGTATGTACCCAGTAGTGGGATTGCTGGGTCATATGGTAGTTCTATTTTTAGTTTTTTAAGGAACCTCCATACTGTTCTCCATAGTGGCTGTATCAATTTACATTCCCACCAACAGCGCAAGAAGGTTCCCTTTTCTCCACACCCTCTCCAGCATTTATTGTTTGTAGATTTTTTGGTGATGGCCATTCTGACTGGTGTGAGATGATATCTCATTGTAGTTTTGATTTGCATTTCTCTAATGATTAATGATGTTGAGCATTCTTTCATGTGTCTGTTGCCAGTCTGTATATCTTCTTTGGAGAGATGTCTATTTAGGTCTTCTGCCCATTTTTGGATTGGGTTGTTTGATTTTTGGATATTGAGCTGCATGAGCTACTTGTGAAGTTTGGAGCTTAATCCTTTGTCAGTTGCTTCATTTGCAAATATTTTCTCCCATTCTGAGGGTTGTCTTTTCATCGTGTTTATGGTTTCCTTTGCTGTGCAAAGGCTTTTAAGTTTCATTAGGTCCCATTTATTTATTGTTGTTTTTTTTCCATTTCTCTAGGAGGTGGGTCAAAAAGGATCTTGCTGTGATTTATGTCATAGAGTGTTCTGCCTATGTTTTCCTCTCAGAGTTTGATAGTGTCTGGCCTTACATTTAGGTATTTAATCCATTTTGAGTTTATTTTTGTGTATGATGTTAGGGGGTGTTCTAATTTCCTTCTTTTACACATAGCTGTCCAGTTTTCCCAGCACCACTTATTGAAGAGGCTGTCTTTTCTCCATTGTATATTCTTGCCCCCTTTATCAAAGATAAGGTGACCATATGTGTATGTGTGTCAGTTTATCTCCTGGCTTTCTATCCTGTTCCATTGATCTATATTTCTGTTTTTGGGCCAGTACCATACCGTCTTGATTACTGTAGCTTTGTAGCATGGTCTGAAGTCAGGGAGCCTGATTCCTCCAGCTCTGTTTTTCTTTCTCAAGCTATTTGGGGTCTTTTGTGTTTCCATACAAATTGTGACATTTTTTATTCAGTTCTGTGATGTCTTTTTTCTCCCATTAGCCTGTCTTTTATCAGTTTAATTCACAGGCCTCTAGAATAAGAAACTAAGAGGGTAGAGGAAAAGTTGTTTCTCCTCCCCAACATAGTCATTTTCCTCCCTGATAGCTCTTTTTTTCTTTTTTTTTCCCTAAATGCGAATCGCAGTATGTAACAATTAAAATAAACCACATGATACTTTGGCAAACAGTGCGCTGGAAAGTCATCATATGGGGGAAAAGGATGATAAATACCCCTCTAGCTTTACAGTGTTTGGTAGCATAATCTCAATGATGTTCACAACAGCTTAGGGCAAATTCCCTAGTCAGGGAGGCAGGGATCACATGCAGTAATATGTATATATTCACTGACCCCTCCCACCCCCACCCCCCGCCCCCACTCCTTTGCCTTCTGAGAAGAGGTCTCTTAGCTTTTGCCCAGGGCCTGATCCTTCTTGCGATGTTTGTGGTTATAGGTAAGGCAGAGAACTGAAGAAGTAAGCCAGTCTGGGTTCTTTTACTAGATACTGTGTATGGGGTGGGAAGAGAGAAGTGTAAGAGGAAGGGAGGGAAGGAGGAGGGGGAAGGAGAGAAGTGGAGAGGAGAGTAGGGGAGAGGAGAAGGGAGGAGAGAGAGAGGTGAGTTTTGAGAGAGTTGGGATTTTGGAGGGAGAAAGATGCGATTGAGGGCCGCTGCTCTTTTGTGAGAGGGAATGTGAGAGAGGTTGCCAAAGAACTTTGCAAGTTTTATAAATATATGAATGTAATTCTTTGTTATCTCTTAAGGAGACTTCGGTAAAGAATGTAGTTGCCTTTCAGTACATTTATGCTGTTAGACTGATACTTTTTAAAAACGTGATATCATGCTCAGACTGACCATGAGGCAACTTAAGTTGAATGGATAAAGGAGACGTGGTGTGTGTATGTATACAACGGAATAGTATTCAGCCATAAAAAGGCTGGAAATCTTGCAATTTGCGACAACGTGGGTGGACTTCGAGGGCATTATGCTAAGTGAAATAAGTCAGTCAGGAAAAGGTAAGTACCTGATGATCTCACTTATATGTGGACTTACACAGACACATACACACACACAAAACTGAGCTCGTGGATATAAAGAACAGATTGGTGGTTGCCTAGTGTGGAGAATGGGCGAAATGGGTCAAAGGTACAAATTTCCAGTTATAACATGAATAAGTCATGGGATGTAATGGACATCATCTTGACTATAGTTAATAATACTGTATTGCATATTTGAAAGTAGCTAGCAGAGTGGATCTTGAAAGTCCTCATCAAGAGAGAAAAAAAAATTTGTACGGCGATAGATGTTAACTGGACCTACTGTTGTGATCATTTTGAAATATATACAGATATAGAATCACTGCATTGAACACCTGAAATGAATATAACCTTATGTCAATTATACCTCGGTTTTATTGTATTTTATTTATTTTTTATTTTATTTATTTATTTATTTTTTGCGGTACGCGGGCCTCTCACTGTTGTGGCCTCTCCCGTTGCGGAGCACAGGCTCCGGACACGCAGGCTCAGCGGCCATGGCTCACGGGCCCAGCCGCTCCGCGGCATGTGGGATCCTCCCAGACCGGGGCACGAACCCGTGTCCCCTGTATCAACCACTGCGCCACCTGGGAAGCCCTATACCTCAATTTTAAAAAAGCAAAAGCAAAAAGAAGAAACAGGCAAAGCTGCGTTCTAGTTCTGATGGCATCATTTATTAGCTGTCTGACTTGAGGAAGTTACTGAAATTCTCTGAGCTCAGTTTCCTCCTCTGTAAAATGGGGCTAATGATAGCATCTCTTGGGGTGTTAGGGGAATTAAATGAAGGGAGTCATGTAAAGGTGCTTATCACAGCAGCTGTCACATAATAAGCACTCAATAAATACAGTTAAGCGTGGGTGCACCGTCCTCCCCGTCCCCACTACCCCATTGGTCTACTATTGTTGTTGCTGCTGCTGTTAACTTTGTCCCTCCCTCCTCTTCCCACCACTCCCATCTGACTTGGACTTCCTAAAGGATGAGAATCTGCTCCTTCTTCATCAGACTGGTAACTTAAAGGAAAGGCAGTCCACCCTGCTCGAGGGCAGAGTCTGCTTTGTGCGGCCTCGGTGCTCTCCCTCACCACCCAGGGCTAGCCTCTGGCACAGCAGGACCTCCCATCAGCCTGCCTTTGCAGGAAATCATTGGTCCCCCAGACTGGCCAGGGGTTAATGTCCCTTCCTGACCAGCCCTGGTATCGTCATATTACCACGATCCAACACCTGCCAGCAGATACCCTGGCTCCTGGCAGGCTCCTGTCCATCGCTGCTCAGAGCCCTTCCTTGCCCCTGACCCCAGCAGGCAGCCAGAGCAGGGCCAGCGGTGTCCTTTTGGCCTCTGAGTGCTGTTTTGCTGTTATCAGAGAGTAGACGTGAGGAGTAGTTTGGAGTATTTCGGCCTCCTGTCCATACCCAGGACTCATAGTGAACTTCTTTCCCCTGAGTGCCAGCGCTGCTCTAAGATGCCAGGAGAGGCTCAGAGGAAGTCCTCTGTAGCCTGTTCCCACAGCCCTAAAATCCTTAGAGATGGGCAAGCAGGCCTTTGCCCTAGCCTTGCCTTTAGGGGCCCAATTGCTTTGGGACGCCATGTAGGAAATTATCTAGGTACCCCACCTGTGCCTGGGACTCTTCGGGCAGGGTAGCAGAGCCAGGTGGGAATTCACATGGGCCCAGTCCGGGTTCCTCTGTTTCGGGGCACTGTCTGACCCTCTATTTGCTGAGCTCCACATGTGGGGTCAATCAGATGTCCTTGCTTCTAGGAAGGTGGCCTGGAAGCTGATTGCTCCCACCGCTGGCACAGTATTTGTTTTCATAGCATCGTGTGAGATCCTGCATCCAGAATGGTGCTGACATCCTGATCTTGAATGACTCACATCAGGTATATGACAGCTCTGGGCTACCAACAGTCCACGGCAGACCTCTGGGCTTAGCCACACATGTAGGCCATGTACACATTCTCTACTCTCCATGTTCCCACTGCAGTGCCCCCTCGGGTCCATAGCCTCTGAAGGTGGCAGCCCCAAACCTGACACCCAAGTTGGTCACCCCATCCGTTCCACAGGCTTCCCATTAAGTATCGGGGTAGCCACACCTATCTCCTCCTCCTCCCATGTCTTCTTTTGCTTCAGATAGATGTGGCAAAGTCATGCCCTTCCAGGTCATTCTCAAGCGACGCCAGACAAGAGACGGAACACTTTCGTTCGCATTTCTTAAGAATAAGCTATGTCACAGGGAATGAGTGAGAGAATACAGGTGCCAGGACATCAGATGGAGAATTAAACCAGAAACTGAAGCATTGGAGCCAAACATGGACCATTTTAGTAATATATATTCTAAATCTTTCCATTTTTGTATGTATGATAGATTGCTTAGGTATTATAACTATTAGATTATGTATTTTTAAACTATGACTAAAACTTATATGAATATGTTTTAATTAGCTGTTATAACTTAGGGTTCCCCTTGACATTGGTCCTTCAAGTATCATCTTTATTATTCTTGCTATGTCTGTAAACCCCTGTGTTATTGTGAGTGTGAGTCTTTTCATTTTGCTTCCTGAATGCTAATTCCTATCTTTAAAATACCAAATTTGATTATGAAAAGTAGTAATAAAAAAAGATACCCATTTATGTAATTGAAAACATGGGTTGGGTAATAACTGTATTCAAAGTGGTTTTAAATCAAATCCCTATTTATCACTTAGCTTTGACCTAAGCAATAATATCTACAAATTCATGGGTTTGGTGCACATTGCCTCCAGATCATAACTTTGATGTGTGTTTTGTAATGCATTAAAAATAAGTATATCATTTAAACTTTAAAAAGTGTATTTATCTGACATCTTAAGTCATCTTGAGTGGCATTACGGGTATATATTCCATACCTAGAAAACACTGTTTCAGTTGTCCCTGTGGATGATTCTGCTATTCAGAGAGATGATATCTGTCCTTTTTTCAAGTATGTGCACATAAGAGAATGTGCTAGTGATGGCTGGGGCGGGAAGGACCAAGAGCTTAAGAAAGTTGAGCTGTATTTCTAGCTCTGGCACAAAATGTCTGTGTGACGTTGGCAAAGTCCCTTCCCCTCTCTGGGCCTCAGTTTCTTCATCTGCTTAGTGAAGAGGGGATAGGACCCTCCAAACCCTTCTATCTGTGACCCTCTAGAATGCTTGATTCCCCTGCAGTTAAATCAAGTGTGTTTAAGTAAGCAAGCCACCTCCTGCTTGCCTCATTCGGCCTCTTATCTTAATAAGTAATGAGTGTGCCAAGGGCTGACAATGACATATTTTGAAAATAGTTATAATGCATGGCTGGCAGAGGACCTGTTGGGCATTGACAAATTACACAAACAGAGATGATGAGGAGTGCATCAAATATTAATGGCCCAGGGCCCAGACGGTAATGGAGAACTTACCTGTATCTTACATAGGCCTACTCATGTTCGGCTGAAGGGAACATTTCTTTTCAGCCTCTCCAGGCAAGTGTAGGGCTGGCTCTCAGGAAAAGGGAGAAGAAGCCAAAGTTGGTTTTTCAGACCCTTAACTGTGGTTTAATATATTCCTAGAGGCTACTTGAGAGTCAAACTCTTTTAGGTATACTCTGTTATTCCCTATGTAAATGTCACAAATTGGATTTCTGTTCCTGGATGCTGATTCCTATTTTAAAAGTACAAAATTGACTAGGAAAAGTATTGAAAACGGATAATAAGATTACAAGATTACATACTTAAAAACGTGTACTGAGAACGTATCCCTAATATTTTCATCTAAAAGTAAGAATGCTTCGTTCGTATTGGGGGATTATTCAACATAGGCATCTTTTTAAACATTAGTACAATAAAATTTAAACCTTTTTTCCAGTAATTATTTAAACTGGTCTTTTCACTCCAAGTGCCTTTGAACTGAGTTCAAATTCAAAGTCATGGTGTCCAAAATATTCACAAAATATTGGATTTGAAGGGGCTGGAATTCTCCATGGTAGATTTTTCATCAGTATCTCTTGCTCTCCTCCATCAGTGAGATCTTGATAGGTCTTTACTATGAGCAAATAACCATATTCTAGCCCAGGTAGGATTATCAGGTTTGCAAATAAAAATACAGAATTCCCAGTTAATGTTGAATCTCAGATGAACAAAGAATATGTTTTAGTATGCATGTTCCAAGCAATATCTGAGACATACTAAAAATCATTTGTCGTTTGTCTGACATAAAAATTTAACTGGGCATCCTGTATTTTATCTGGCTACCCTAAACCCACGGGTTGGCAAACTTCTTCTATAAAGGGCCAGTTAGTAAATATTTTAGGCTTTGTGGGCCATGGTAACTACTTAACTCTCACAGCCACAGAAAATAATTGTGTAAATGAATGGGCATGGCTGTGTTTCAGTAAAATTGTATTTATGGACACTAAAATCTAAATTTCGTCAAATTTTCATGTGTCATGAACTATTATTATCCTTTTGATTTTTTTCTCAATCGTTTAAAAATGTAAAAGCCACTGTGGCCTTGCAGGCTGTACAAAAACTCTTAGCAGGCCAGATTTGGCCTACAAGCCTAATTTACCACCCCCTGTAAAACCCTTATAGATGCAGCTACTGTCTTAGTTTGGGCTGCTATAACAAAGTATCATAGACTGGGTGGCTTATTAACAGCAGATATTTATCTGTTACTATTCTGGAGGCTGGAAACCTAAGATCACAAGTGCCAACTTGGTCAGGTTCTGAAAGAGCTCTCTTCCCAGTTTGCAGTTGCTTATCTTCTTGCTGTGTCCTCACATGATGGAAAGAGGGCGGCTAACTAGCTCTCTGGCCTCTTCTTATAAAGAGACAAATCACATTCATGAGGGCTCCATTCTCATGACCTAATTACCTCCCAAAGGCCCCACCTCCAAATACCATCACATTGGGATTAGGGTTTCAGTATAATGAATATCGGGGGCACACAAATATTTGGTCCATTGCAGCCACCATCTAAGTTTTTGGAGTCATCACTGACTTCATGGTTAAGGTTGCTCAAAATTTGCCTAAATGCAAAAAGGTTGCATTTAGGATTGAAGGCCTAAATGCAAGACCTGAAACTATAAAACTGCTAAAAGAGCACATAGGCAAAACACTCTTTGACATAAATAGTAGCAGTATGTTTTTGGATCTGTTTCCTAAGGCAAAAGAAATAAAAGCAAAACTAAGCAAATGGGACCTAACAAAACATAAAAGCATTTGCATAGAAAAGGAAATCATTGACAAAATTAAAAGACAACCTACTGAATGGGAGAAAACATTTGCAAGTGAAATGCCTGAAAAGGGTTAATGTCCAAAAGATATAAACAGCTCATACAACTCAATATATTAAAAAAAAACAAAAAACAATTAAAAAATGGGCAGGAGACCTGAATAGACATTTATCTAAAGAAGACATACAGATGGCTAATGGGCACATGAAAAGATGCTCAACATCACTGATTATTATAGAATTGCAAATCAAAGCAATGAGATATCACCTCACACCTGTCAGAATGGCTATCATCAAACAGTCTACAAATAAGAAATGTTGGCAAGGATGTGGAGAAAGGGGAACCTTTGCACACTGTTGGTGGCTATGTAAAAGTGCAGCCATTACGGAAAATAGTATGGAGTTTCCTCAAAAAAACTAAAAAGAAAACTACAGGGCTTCCCTGGTGGCGCAGTGGTTGAGAGTCCGCCTGCCGATGCAGGGGACACGGGTTCATGCCCCTGTCCGGGAAGATCCCACATGCCGCGGAGCGGCTGGGCCCGTGAGCCATGGCCGCTGAGCCTGCGCGTCCGGAGCCTGTGCTCCGCAACGGGAGAGGCCACAACAGTGAGAGGCCTGCGTACCGCAAAAAACAACAACAACAACAACAACAAAAACTACAATGTGATTCAGCAAATCCACTCTTGGGTGTATATCCAGAAAAAAATGAAAACACTAATTTGAAAAGATCTATGCACCCTAATATTCACAGCAGCATTATTTACAATAGCCAAGCTGTGGAAGCAACTCAAGTGTCCATTAACAGACAAATGGATAAGATGTGAGATGTGAGATCTATATCTATGTCTGTCTATCTATCTATCTATCTATCATTTATCTATCTATAATGGAATATTGCTCAACTTTAAAAAGAATGAAGTTCTGCCATTTTCAGCAATGTGGATGGACCTAGAGAATATTATGCTTAGTGAAATAAATCACACAGAGAAAGACAAATACTACATGATTTTAATTACATATGAAATCTAAAAAATAAAACAAATGAATGTATACAGCAAAACAGACACAGGGTCACAGATATAGAAAGCAAACTAGTGGTTACCAGTGGGGAGAAAGAAGAGGCAGGGGTCAAGATAGGGTATAAAACTAAGAGATACAAACTACTATGTATAAAATAGATAAGCAACAAGGACATATTGCACAGCACAGGGAAATATAGCCATTATTTTGTGATAACTTTTAATGGAATATAATCTATAAAAATACTGAATCACTATGCTGTACACCTGAAACTAATATAATATTTAATTTAATTATACCTCAATTAAAAAAAAAAAAAGACAGTATGAGAACAAAACAGTACTTAAATGGAGAAATAGAAAATCTGAACAGACCATTTACTAGTAAAGGGATTGAATCAGTAATCAAAAATCCCTCAACAAAGAAAAATCCTGGACTAGATGGCTTTACTGGTAAATTCTACCAGACATTTAAAGAAGAACTAATACCAATTCTCCTCAAACTCTACTAAAAAGTAGAAGAGGAGGGAACATTTCCAAACTCTGACACCTAAGGCAGACGAAGACACTAAAAAAAAAAAAAAAAAAAAAAAAAAAAAAAAAAAAAAAAAAAAAAAAAAAAAAAAAAAAAAAAAAAAAAAAAAAAAAAAAAAAAAAAAAAAAAAAAAAAAAAAAAAAAAAAAAAAAAAAAAAAAAAAAAAAAAAAAAAAAAAAAAAAAAAAAAAAAAAAAAAAAAAAAAAAAAAAAAAAAAAAAAGGAAAAAGAAAAGAAAATTACTTGCCAGTATCACTGATGAACATAGACACACACACACACACACACACACACACAATTGCTCAACAAAATATTAGCAAATCAAATTCAACAGTACATTAAAAAGATTATACACCGTGAAGTGGGATTTAATTCAGGGATGCAGGGATGACTCAACTTCCACAAATCAATAAATGTGATGTACAATATTAACAAACTGAAGGATAAAAATCATCACAATGGATTTTTAAAAAGCATTTGACAAAATTCAACATCCATTCATGATAAAAACTCTCAACAAACTGGGTATAGAGGAAATGTACCTCGATATAATAAAGGCCATATATGACAAACCACAGTTAATTTCATATTCAATGGTAAAAAGCTGAAAAATTTTTCTGTAAGATCAGAAACTAGACTAAGATGCCCACTCCTGCCACTTTTATTCAACATAGTACTGGGAGTTCTGACCAGGGCAGTTAGGCAAGGAAAAGAAATAAAATGCATCCAAATTGGAAAGGAAGAAGTAAAAGTATCTCTATTTGCAGAGACATGATATTATGTATAGAAAACCCTAAAGACTCCACCAAAAAGCTGTTGGAACTAATAAAAAATTTCTGTAAAGTTTTAGGATATGATGTCAATGTACAAAATTCTTGCATTTCTATACACTAACAAAAAACTAACAGAAAGAGAAATTAAGGAAATAATCTCAGTTGTAATTGCATCAAAAAGAATAAAATAATTAGGAATACATTTAAACAAGGGGGAGGAAGATCTGTAGTTTGAAAATTAAAATATGTTGATGAAAGAAATTGGAGAAGGCACAAATAAATTTTTTTATTAGATTAAAAAAAATAGAAAAATAGATTTTCCATGTTCATGAATTGGAAGAATTAATACTGTTAAAATGTCCCTACTGGGCTTCCCTGGTGGCACAGTGGTTGAGAGTCCGTCTGCCCATGCAGGGGACACGGGTTTGTGCCCCAGTCTGGGAGGATCCCACATGCCACGGAGCGGCTGGGCCTGTGAGCCATGGCCGCTGAGCCTGCGCGTCCGGAGCCTATGCTCTGCAACGGGAGAGGCCACAACAGTGAGAGGCCCACGTACCGCAAAAAAAAAAAAAAAAAAATCCCTACTACTCAAAGTGATCTACAGATTTAATGAAATTTCTATCAAAATTCTAATGGCATTTTTTTACATAAATAGAAAAAGCAATCCTAAAATTTGTATTTTGTAAACACAAAAGACCCTACAAAGCCAAAGTAATATTGAGAAAGAAAAATAAAGCTGGAAGCATCACACTTCCTGATTTCAAACTATACTATAAAGCTATAGTGATCAAAACAGTATGATTTTGGCATAAAAACAGACATATGGATCAATAGAACAGGTTGGAGAGCTCCCCCCCCCTCAAAAAAACCCCATACATATATGATCAACTAATTATGACAAAGAAGCCGATAAATGGTGTTGGGAAAACAGGATAACCACATGCAAAAAAATGAAACTATACTCCTATCTTATACCATACACAAAAATCAATTTACACTGGATTAAATACTTAAATTTTTTTTTTTTTTTTTTGCTGTACGCAGGCCTCTCACTGTTGTGGCCTCTCCCGTTGCGGAGCAAGGCTCCAGATGCGCAGTCTCAGCGGCCATGGCTCACGGGCCCAACCGCTCCGTGGCATGTGGGATCTTCCCGGACCGGGGCACGAACCCGTGTCCCCTGCATCGGCAGGCGGACTCTCAACCACTGCGCCACCAGGGAAGCCCTTACATACTTAAATTTAAGATCTGAAATTGTAAAACTTCTAGAAGAAAATGTAAGGGGTAACCTCCTTGACATCTGTCTTGGCAATGATATTTTTGATTTGACACCAAAAGCAAACAAAAATAATTAAGTGGGACTATATCAAATTAAAAAGCTTCTGCACTTCAAGAAAATGAAAAGGCAACCTACATAACGGGAGAAAATATTTGTAAATCGTATGTCTGATAAGGGGTTAACATTCAAAATATATAAAGAGCTGACACAATAGTAAAGAAAAACAATCTGATTAAAAAATGGGCAGAGGAACTGAATAAACATATTCCCAAAGAAGACAAACAAATGGCCAACAGGTACATGAAAAGGTGATCAATGTCACCAATCATCAGGAAAATGCAAATCAATACCACAATGAGATATCGTCTCACACCTGTTAGAATATGGCTGTCCCCCAAAAGACAATAGAACAAGTGTTGGGGAGGATGTAGAGAAAAGGGAACTCTTGTGCACTGTTGGTGGGAATGTAAAGTGGTGCAGCCACTGTGGAGAACAGTGTGGAGGTTCCTCAAAAAATTAAAAATAGGACTACCGTATGATCCAGCAATCCCACTTCTGGGTATATGTCCAAAGGAAATGAAAACAGGATATTGAAGAGATTATTTGCTCTCCCATGTTCATTGCAGCATTATTCACAGTAGCCAAGATATGAAAACAACCTAAATGTCTTTCAGCAGATGAATGGATAAACAAGATGTGGTGTGTGTGTGTGTGTGTGTCTATACACACACACACACACATACAATGGAGTATCACTTAACCATAAGAAAGAAGCAAATATTGCCATTTGTGACAACGTGGATGGACCGTGAGGGCATTATGCTAAATGAAATAAGCCAGACAAAGACAAATACTGCATGGTAACACTTATATGTGGACTCTAAATAAAAAGCCAAACCCACAGGAACAGAGAATAGAAAGTGTTTCCCAGGGTCTGGGGGTGGGGGGAATAGGGAGAGGCTGGTAAAAGGGTACAAACTTTCAGCTATAAGGTGAATAAGGTCTATACTTAACATTATCTACATATCTAATATATAACATGGTGCCTATAGTTGATAACACTGTATTGTGTAATTGAAATAAGCCAAGAGAGTAGAATTTAAATGTTCTCAACCAACAAAAAAATGTTAAATATGTGAGGTGATGGATGTGTTAATTAACTAGATGGTGGTACTCCTTTCACAATGTATATGTATATCAAATCTCCATGATGTATGCTTTAAATATCTTCCAATTTTATTTGTCAATTACAGCTCAGTAAAGCTAAAAAAAGGAAATAAGAGTCCCCTCAACATTTTGTTTTAAAAGTTAGGGAATCCTTCAATGAGGAAGTCACTATTGAGTTGAAATCTGCAAGAGAAGTAGTTGTGAACTGAAGGGTGGGAGGAAAGGGAAGGAGCATTTCAGATAGACGGAGGTGATGGTCACAGGAGGGAGTTTGGTGGTTTGAGAATTAGGAGGCCATAAGCTGGAGCATGGGGATGAGGGCTCAGTGAGGGACAGAGCTAGTGAGGCAGCCAGGAACCAGATCCCCACAGTCTCTTTCTCTTTCTCTCCTTCTATTTGCATTTCAAAAGCCTCTTTGCTGAGTGTCTTTGGCCCTGGGTAGGCTGGGCTGCAGCAAGGCTGCCACGTGGGTCACAGCTCAAGCTAATAAAATCCGCTGATGGCAGTCCATGACTGAGTTCTCGGTTGATGGTAAGGTGAAGGCAACAGGTGCCAAGGAATTGCATTAGCATTTCCCAGAGCTCCGTAAAATCTCAACCCTGACTGTTTGTTTTGTGCAGCACTCCCAGCAGAGTGGTTTTGGACTCACAGCTGAGATCACCATCATCCTGAGAGGGAAAGAAAATAGAATGTTGACGTGGGAATAAGATATGTTAGCCCCAAAATAACAAATGTGAAAACTGAAACTGATCTTACCTTCAGTAAATGGAATTACCTACTCTAGAAACGGAAAGTCTTGAAAAATTGTAGGTGGTATGTGTCAGAACCAAAATGTTACTCTTGATGTTTCAGCCCAAGGGAGGTAGAATTTCAGGCAGTAGCTTGACCACATCACACTCTTCCCCCTCCTATGTGCACACATGTGCACACACACCTTATGATGCCCCACCCTTTACCATTAGAGATTTATATTATGCCATGACCAAAGTGGATCATTCCATGAGTTCTCTGCTTTTCATTTCTATTTTGATATAAAGTTTGCAGGGAGCAAATAGAATTTTGACTTATGTTTCATAATTTATGTAGCTGATTTCTTGTGAAACCGTGTTTCATGTCCTGTCACATTACATTTACCTTATATTTACCCTGCTCTGGGCAGCTTGGACATTGGTCATGACGTGTGGCTGGAGAGTGGAGCTCTGGCACCTCAGCAGGGCAGGTGGGAAGGCGTTTAGGGGAAGGGGCTCTATTGGCTTGTACCCTCTAGGCAGCTGCCTCATCCAGCAAGACATGGAGCCAGGCTGGGCCAGGTGATGCAAGTATGCTGAGATGTAAAATCCTTCTGTAGCTCGGATGACATGCTAAAGAGGTGTGTGACATGATAGACACTAAAGGAGAAAGGGAGGGAGGGAAGGAGAGAGGTAGGAGGGCACCTCCTTTCCATCTAGCCCCATCTTGGAGGTTTGGGGATGGGCCTCTTTCACAGGTACCCTCCACTGCTACCTTGCATTTCCTTCAGCTGAGCTGAGACATGCCTCTTGTAGCTTAAGAAATGGAAGCATAGGAGACCCTTTTATGCCCTTGGGAATTGGAAATAATTCATCTCAGAGCAGTTTTCCCCAGTAGGATGGGAAATGATGGAAGAAGTTCCCACGGGAGGAATGCATCTGCGGAGCTCCTCCTGAAGAACTGCGGAAGCTTGTTGTCTCCAAACTCCTGTCCAGTTCCTGTGCCAGAGTGACACGTTCTAGCTCCAACCTTGTGAGCCCGGGAGGACAGGGACAAGGGCTTGTGCTGTCCCCCTCTTCAGAATGTTCGTCGTAGTCCTAGATTAGTTCTGAGCAACTTTCTTTGTTCCATTTGACCTTTACCAAAGCTGAGTGACTGGATGGCCACCTGACCTAAGCTGAGCCAATCAGCCTCCCTCAAAAATCTGAGTGGCAGGGAAAACACAGCTGGGTGATATTGCCCTTGGAACGATAAGGCCATGTGGAGCTAGGATCACAAGGAGGAGCATCTCAATAAAACTTGCAGAGGTTTGGAGAAGCAGAAAACAAGGTCTCAAAAGGAAAGAGTCTACAGGGAGAATGGAATGGGCTTGCAGAGAGAAGCAGAAATGAGAGGTCAAGCTGTTCCCCAAACAATTTGGAGGCAAAAAGAAGAGCTGGCTGGTAAGTTTCCAGTTCCCATAAGGACCAGCTGTATTTCCATAGATAGGTTTCACAAAATTTTCCTGCATCCTTCTAATAAATTCCTTATTGCCAAAGCCAGCTTGAGTGAGTATTTGTTTCTAGAAATAGTGATCCTTCAGACTGGGTTGTAAAATTTGGTGTCATAGGGGAAAAGATAACCCCACTGGTTTGTGTCCTAGAGTCATTGCCAGTCTTCAGCATATGGTTTAAGGAGGGAGGGGAATCTCTAGGTCCAAATTCTCTCCTCTTCTGGCATGCCATCTTGCTGTAAATCACAGCATTAGAGAACCATTCCTTTGGGATTGGGATTTGTCTCTCAAGGAACTTGGCTCAGTGTTACTCAATAAACTAAAATGAGCCACTCAGGGATGATTAACTTGGAGGGTCTTTTTCTTGAGTTAGGGTGGTGACAGGTGAGTAAGACAGGTGAGTGTATAGCCCTGCAAAAATGAGACTCCAGACGGCAAGCTCTGAGACATTCTGCATCACCCCACTCTCTTTAGCTAACATCAGCCTCACTTTTATTGAAATCATTCCAACAACAGGATTCTTCATATATCTATAAAATCATCAACTCATAAACTCAGAGCATTTCCTCTGAAGGCCATGGGGACTTCTGACCTCCTTTTCAAGGTGTCAAAGCAAGCACCAGCTCTCCTCAGCAAGCAGAGATTGCCAGGGTTATACTCTGTGATTCGTTTTTTCCTGAGTAGCTTGGTTTATTTATCTGGAAGATTGCAGGGGTAGAAGGCCTGTGGGTGCCCTCTCTAAGGCAGGTGTCCCTCTCAAGTGCCTTTGGGTGAGTAATATAAAAGAGCAGAGTGGGCCAGGTCGGAACGGGGGCAAATTGGGGGAGGTCAGAAGTGCTTAAAGAATTTCACATTAGAAATAACAAAAGAAAGAAGGAATGAAAGCGCAGACCAAGGAAACTACCTCTGAAGGGCTGAATTTGTCTTATGGGTTGTCTGTCAGTTTATAACCTTTGTCCTGTGATTTCTTCTGGTGCTGAAAGTTTAACGCTTCAAAGTTTGTCTTTGGGTGTGAGGAGAAGCTGAGATGAACCAGTGAGGGAAGACTGAAAATTCTTACTGAGAATGGGGAGTTATTTGGAATTCCTATTGGGCATTGATAGTAATGCTGATTGTGGGGGAGAAGTCTGGGTAGAGAAGTAATTTTTCCCTCTCCCTTTCCATTTTCCTTCCCATCCTGTGCTTCCATTCCTTTTCCTACCTGCTCCATGGGGCCTCCTGTGATTTTTCTTGGGCAGGGCCAACAATTTCTGCTCAGTGACCCCTGTTCTACATGGAGGCTTGGTGGGGGCCCAGAGAAGTGGCATGTGAATAATGCCATGGCTTTGTGCCAAGTACAGTTGCATCTGTCATTGAGGAGTTCCCATGGCCTGGACCACGTGTTCCTGTGGCACTCAGAGAAGCTCAGTAATGAGCTGATGTTCTTGGCGTGCAGGTGGGCTGGGATCATGCATCCCAGATACTAGATCTGATGGCCTCGTTAGTGGCCCTTCTCATTTTCTCAATGTGGGGCATCTCTCCAAATAATGCCCTGGGCCAGGCATCCTTCTAGAGCCTCCACGTGAGTTCCAGAGCCTGCCACAGCCCAGGCTGTGATGCCTGACTTAATAGTCATTCTTGTTGCTTTCTCCTTCTGAGTGTCACCAAAACTCTTCCCCTAGGATGATGATATTAGAGATTTGGATAAGGCTTTGGTTTTTCTATTATTTTTTAAATCGTGGAAATGGCAAATGCATTGAGAAATCTGGCACCAGCTGAGTTTAAAATTTTCACATAAATTGTGCCAAAAGATGGTTTTACATGACCATATTCTGTATTCTATTTTACCTCCTCTGCCTTTCTGTTGTCCAATAGGACAAGCCGAGGCCCAAGCCTATACAAACTAATTTCATTCTGACCCTGATTAAAATTTCCTTCCAGCAAACCTGAGAAACAGCTGTTTCTCAGAGAATGGCCCCCAGCACACCCCAGCCATCCTGTCGTCCCCAGAGGCCATTCCTCAGAAGCCAGCTGTTGTGAGTGAGAAGATGAAAGGTGTCAGTGCCATTTGTAATGCTGGTAATTTAGGGGAGGCAACAAGATTCTTTGTTTGATCCTTTCAAGTCGAGCATATAGTCGCTATGTTTGGGGGAAGAGTCATCATTTCCATTCCTGCTGGATGGGGAGAAAGGATCCGTCAGTCTCTTTAGTTAGAAAGAACGTTCTTCTTCCTGATAATGCAGGGTTGGTTTATTTTGGAATGCCAGCTTTTCTTTGTTCCCCTCTGTTTTTATTGTCCTGGCATTACAGTCGTTGCCGTTTAACACGTTAAATTATGGAGGGAGCTGGAGCTTCAGGTATCAACCTGAGGCCCAGAAAGAGTTTCACTGAGCCTCCAAATTAAAGCTGGTAAAGTGGACCAAGAAGAAGACAAGAAGATTCCTGGTGATCTAGTTATAGGAGAAACGGTGCTTTGGCTTATAAATGGGAGTCTGGAGCCTTTCATTACCTTAGTTTCTGACCTTGCCTTGCAGGGTATAGTCTTTTAGTTCATGCAGGTGGGTGTAATTTAAGGAGAAGGCTCCAAACACTCTGTTCCATGCTATACTTTTTATCCATCTGTCATCATCCATTCTCCTCCTTCTTAATCACAACTAATATGTGGGGACTGAAGTACCATTTGTGAGACATCCATTATTTCATTTTCAGGAACTGGGCGCTAAGGGAGTTTGACTGACTTGGCCAGCATTCTCTGTCAGTAGATGGTAAAGACAGATCCAAATCCCACAGCACAGTGTTCTACATGGCATACAAGTCCAAATCGAAACATAATTTTAGGAGAAAAGTCTCAGGAATACATCATTTTGAAAAAAGCAAAAGTTTTAGGAACTGAAGATTTAAATAAATGCATAGCATATATGTGATATATAGTGTCTATATATATCCCCACGTGTGTGTGTGCATGTATATGTGTGTGTATATTCATATAGATGTATATAGTAAGGGAAGCATAATCCTGAACTAAGTAACTAATTTATACTAAAGTATAAATGACTGGGAATACTTTTCCTCCCAGAGAAGTTTCTTCAAGCACACTTGTTTAAAGATGACTAGAAGGGCAGTGTTTAGCCTGAGGGAATGCATAGCCAATGCTATAATTTCATAATTAATATAATTACATTATTAATATAAAATAATATACAGTATATGTATATACATACATATATATATTCTTGGTAGTATGATGCAGTGTCTGGTTATTGAGAAAGATCATTTGTCTCAGGCAAAAGATGTTACCTTTCCTAAATTACAGTCTTCAGATCACATGAAGTTTACATTTTTTGTTTGTTCTGTTTTGTTTTTGAAGGTTACATTTTAAGATGCACATCGGACAGCAAATTGTTCTTTGTTTTTATGTTACGATTAATTGGAACTATTGCATTCATTCATTTACTTAATAAGCACATTCTGAGCCCTTAGTCAGGCAATGTTCTAGGAACTGAAAGTATGAAGATCACTAAACCAAGCATTGCTTCCAAGGGAATATGACACGAAAGGGCCTAGAGAAATTTCTGAGTTAGTGGAATCCAAGATGGGACACGCTTATTCTAGATCAAGTGTGAAGCTGTCATAGGGAAGGGAACATCTGAGTGAGATTTGAAGCATGGATTCCACCAGGTGGAGGAGGAAGGGAAGGGTATTCAAGGCAGAGGAAATAACTTGTGGGAAGAGCCCTCAATTATACTAATTCATGTTACAAAAGGTTGTCAAAATAACTTGTTACACACTCAGCAAACGTACTGAGCATCTACAAGTGTACCTGGCACACTGTTAGGCACTGGGGGTACAAAAATCACTCATATAGAAGCCCTGCCATCTGGAGACTTAGAATCACAGAATGCTAGGACTTTGAGGGATCTCAGCAGTGATTTATTCCAGTGCTTCTTCAGATTCTGTGTTGCTGAATTCTAGGAGTTATGCTTCTAGGCTCCTAGTGAGGCAAGAAGATGTGAGTGTATTTGTCAGCTTAGGCCAAGTTGTGCTGCAGTAACAAATGACCCCCAAATCTTAATGGCTTACAACAGTAAAGGCATATTTTTCACTCATGTGACATGACATGATCATCATGGATCAACTCTGGTTTTACTTCATATTTTCTTCATTCTAGAACTGCTGAAGGAGAAGCTCTTATTTAAGACCTGCTTGGCCCATTTCAGAGGGAAAAGAGAGGTGGACCATGGTTTTTATAGCTTTTGCTTGGCAATTGTACCTGTCACTTCTGCCTACACTCACTGGCCAAAAGCAAGTAATATGGCCAAGCCTGACATCAGTGCAACAAGGAAGGATATTCTTTCTCCAGGAACAGGGGGAAATGTTTTGAGTAGTGATACAATCTTCCTCATGGAGTTTAGGAATTCTATATTCTGGCTTCAACTAGTGCAACTCCATGTCTAACTGTTTTATATATTGGACTCATATGCAACATTTTGCTTGAAGCTAGCAAAGAATAATACTAGATGTCCACTAAAACAGTTATCCACTTTCACAATGTAGTCACCACTCACTTTGCATCCACGTGTGGCTCTGTGACTAGTTCTCACCAACAGAATATACGTACAAATGATATGTACTGATTTCAGGCCATAACTTTTAAGAAGCAGCTGTACACTTTCTCCATAAAACCTCTTCCCTTAGCACAGCAAGATGCAGACAATAGCAAAGCTAGGAAATGGCCCACACACAAGAGGGACAGTCTCTGAATCACAGTATGGAAGAAAGCTGCCAGCTGTCCCACCCTGGATTGTAGGGTGAGTGAGAAAGAAGCTTCTATTTTTTTGTAGCCATGTACATTTTAGGGTCTATTTGTTATAGCTGTTTAAACTCTAAACATTGTGTATATAAGAACAAATTTGGTCTCATCTAATTCTCTCCTTGTTCCGAGAAGAAAGCAAAAGATCAGGGAGGGATGGCAACTTGCCCACATTTACACAGAGTTATTTTAGGATGAAGACTTCAGTGCAGACCTCTGAACTTACAGGCCAGGGTTTCTGGGCTCTACCCAGAAGTGAGGGAACATGTGATTAAAATTCTCGTTCCAAATTGCTGGCTTATGCCCTGAATCTGGTCCAAAGGTGTGTCCCATAAAGTTTTAAAATAGTATGAATTAATTGCAAATATTTAAATATCAGGATATTTCACAAGAAGAGTTAGGTTCCAACTTCTCTTGAGAAATCATAAGGTTTGGCATCGCTATGTCTGTATTCCCATGAAGGGAAAATTGGCTTTAGCTCCTCTCTCTTTAGATGGGACATGTGCTCTCCAATTCATCAGGTCCCCTCCGCACCCTATTGTTTTCCTGCCTCTGAGGCATAGAACAAGTTGCCATTTATTGTGATGCTTATTCAGGCTAATAGTAAAGAGAAAAGTACATTTTTATTTTTCCCTTGTTCCTATAAAAGGCAGAATAATAATGAAGCAACAAGAGAGAAGAAGTAAAAAAATATTGGAGAGAATATATTTCTTTGGGAAAGTGAAGAACCGTGCCTTCCCTACCCAGATCACTTCACCTGTTTATGTTATCTGAGCCCCTATCAGTATTTGCATTATATACCTGGACTAGGGATTAATGTCGGGAAATGACGTCTCTTTCCCCAAGGCCATTGATGAGTCAAGACAAGAGTTCTTTTCTGAGCCAGGAGTGCTACACAGATGATCACCTACATTGGTGTGGTGCAGTCACTTCCTTCAGCCTCATGGTGGATGCTTGCTGAGGGCAAAAGGTGCCAAGCCAGAGGCCTGGGCTGGTGAGAGGGAGAGGCGTCTGCAGTGACTGGGACGGGGGTCTCTGCTCTCCAGAGGCTGGGAATAAACATCAACGAGGGCTCTAGGACCACGGCCTCAGCCTTACCTTCCCCTCCTCAGCACACATGACTGATGACTTGCTCCAAGGGACATCCCTCCCAAAGTCCACCTAGGATGTATGTGTACCATCATAATATTTTGGAATATTAGCTGTTTTTCTGCTGTACCTCATATGAGCCCCTGTAACCTGTCATTTAAGAATTTTGCTTTCATGGCTTCTAAAATGGCCAACACACAAATGAATGGTGTTTTGTTTTTGCTATTTGGAAGAATAGGTGGTCAGTTGTAGCAGAGATTCTAGACTCCAGGATTAGGAAATGTGTCCCCGCTTGGACATTTATGCAAACCTCTGCTCAACACACCCTTCCCTGTGAAGACTTTTGCTCACCTCCCCAATCTGCAGTCACGTCCCTCCTCACTGCCCCTCATCCCTGTCCCCACTCACCCTCAAGACCATTTTGTGTGCATTTTACTTGTTTAATGGCATCATTGTCTCTTGGTTGTGAGCCCCATGGGCAGGAACCTGGTCAGCCTTGTTCCCTGGGGTATCCTCCGTTCAACAGAGACTGATTGAATTAATGAATGAGGTAAATTGGCTGCTCGTGGGTCTTTGATCAACAGCCCTGTTCTTTGTCACATAAAGCAGGTCCTGGGATAAGTGGGGTGTAGGGTAGGGGTGGTGACAATGGAAACGCCACATGGATTAGGAGATCTGAGAGCAAAAGAGAGCTGTGCTCCTTTGCAGGTACAGACTGGGGAGGCTGAAGTGTACAGAGTGGGCATAACTGCATGAAATGTCTGGGCAGACACATCAGTCTGTGGTAGGGAAGCAGGAGAATGCTTCCCGGGCACTCAGAGTCCTCTGGGTTTACGCTCAGGGAGCTGACGGAACTGGCAGGCCTTGGGACTGTGAACGGAGCCCCAGACTGAGGTGATGAAGTCTCATTGGGTACTGGCTTGAATACAGGACAACACTGAGGACCAGGGCTGTGTCCCAGCCCTCCCTAAGCCTTCCTGCTGCTACCTTCTGTCCAGGTAAGTTGAGAGGGCACAGCAGCCCAGTCTCAAGTTGACACCACTTGGTGAAGTAGGGTCTATACAGAAACAATTAAAAAAATAAACTTACAGTTTTTGCTCATTTGGGCTGATGGACTGAGATTTGTATCCCTAACACAGACAGTTCTTCACAGCTTGTATCTCCACCGCTTTTTCTACCACTCATGGATTGCAAGTAAGAGTGATTCTGTTACAGGAATAAATGTAGATCCACTCTAATTTATTTCTAAAAAGTAATGAATTCACACATTTCCATAATTTGGCTCTCAGTTGTCAGGTTACTCATTATGTCCATTGCAACTGAGTATGAAAATGTGTTCAAGACCTGCTGCTATTATAGTGGGAAAAAAAGTGCCAGGGAGAGCCCTGGGCTGTGGATCACAGAGACCTGGGTTCTGGTTACAGCTTTGCCAACTATTAGCTGTGGACTCCTGGCAAGTTCTCTGTCCTCTCTGGGCTTCTACCTTCTCATCAGGTGATTATGGGAATAAAATGGCTTGTCAATTACATGTGATTGTCATAACTGCCTACCAAGTGCACTTTTATTTATCTAGTGATTTTTCTTTAATTCAGCTAAGAATTTGAATATTGCTTTTATGTTGCTTGAGGTCATCCAGTGTGAGAAGCATTAGGGTGGGTGAACTTTTTTTTCTTTTAGTTTTTATTGTATTTAAAAACATTTTTTTACACAGTTTTAAGCATTACTTTCCACTTACAGTTATTACAAAATATTGACTATGTTCCCCGTGTTGTACAGTACATCCTTGAGCCTGTCCTACGCCCAGTAGTTTGTAACTCCCACTCCCCCATCCTGGTATTGCCCCTCCCCTCTGCACTGGTAAACATTAGTTCGTTCTGTATATCTGTGAGTCTGCTTTTTTCTTCGTTATATTCACTAGTTTGTTGTGTTCTTTAGAGTCCACATAAAAGTGATATCATATGGTACTTGTCTTTCTCTGTCTGACCTAAGGGTTGGTGAACTTTAAATGTCTTTTCTCTCTCTGACATTCTGGTCTGTGCCCTGTGACCCTAGGAGAGAGAGACTGAGCCGCTTCTAAACTTCCTGAGGGCAGATAGTCTATTCAACCCATCACTGGAGCATGGGGGAAGCTGCCATCTTTTGTTCCTAAGGCATGGCCGTAGCCACAGGTGACTGTTTTTAAATGGATAGGTTCTTAGAAAATATTTGACAGCCTCACCTTTGTTAAGTGTTCCTCCAAGGGGTTTCAGTCGGGTTCCTGTTTTCCTGTTTATATTTTACCACTTCTAAAGTGCCACTTAACCTTCATGGTGAGATGCAAATAGGAGTGCCTGACGTTGCATGCTTTGGTTGAAATAAATACATCAAAATGAGCGCGAGGATTTACCAGCTGTCCACTAGAGGGCAGCAGAGGAGTGAGAATCGGGGTTCTCAGAGGCTTTGTACACTGAAGCGTTGACGTGTGACTTGGCAATTGAATAATTTTTGATACTGTCCTGACACATAAACACCTAGAAGCAGGTTTTCAGAGGTTATTTGTGCACTAAAAGAGGAATTAACAAAACGAACTTGCATGCCAAAAGTAATTTTCAATATTCTACAAAGAACTGTGGCCTCATTATGAGATAGCTTTTAGAGAATATTCAGCTATCGTTAACTGGATGTGTTAAACTTAACTGGCAAACACACATTCAAAATAAATCAGGCTGAATGGATCTAAAAAAGTACATCCGGTGACTAATAAAAACTTCTACTGGGATTTGGGGGCTAGCCAACTCACCCAAAAGGAGAAATTTTGTTTTAAGTGTCTCCCAGCCCTTGGTGCTCCCAGATTTGTGGTGCTCACATGGTTAAACAGTTATACACATACTACACAGTTATGTGTGTTATTGCGGTAATATATTTTTAAGCTATCACTCTACTTTCAGCATAAAAAGTCAGCAAATTATCGGAGTTTATTCCATTGACATTCTCACACCTTGAGAAATAGCCCATTTGTATTATCACAGTTTGATATATTTCCCATTTACTGAGCTTCTATGGCAAGTTGGCATTTTAATTTAATTATACTTTTTGCTAATGGTCTTTATTTTTCAGTGTCTGTGTGTAAAACGCCTGTAGGTTTGATTATCCACCCCCCTCTTCCCAGTGCCAAGCTGTAGTGCAAATTTATAAACTGACAAAATTCAGCGTAAAATTCAGGGAGGTGAAATGAAGGAATTTGTAAAGAAATACTGCTTGAACCATGAGGCATTTTCTTCACTTGCAGAGTGTGGCCCTGTCTTGCATACATTTAGTTCCTGGCCTTGTCGTCACTAACAGGAACTGCAGCACAAAAGAAGGTGGGACATAGTGCTCACTCAGGTCCTCCGAGATGGGTAGGGGCCACCGAGGGTTTGAACTCCCCACAGGGTCTCTGCTGTGCCTCTGAGGAATCTAGCAACAGCAGCAATAGTACCGTTCCTTGACTTCTTGGCAATGCTTAGAGCTTGTAGAGACTTTTTCCTTAAGAATAAGTAATTGATCGTGGAGGCATGTCGCTCTCCTTGAAGACGGCAGGCTGCCTAGTGGAGTCTGGGTGAGGCTGTCCCAGGACTTCAGGGCTGCAGTGGTGTGTGCATTTAATAGCAAAGGGGAGCTCAAGAATGGATAAGCCCAGAGAGGCGAGTATACTCTCCATCCTCACATTTACGTGAGTGTGTACACCCTATTTCCTTGGTGCTAAAATGCCCCTGAGTGTAAGACACACCATTGATTCAACACTAGCCTTTCAAGGAAAAAAAACAGAAGAAAGAAACACTGCCAGATTAAATATGCACATCAGTTGTGGGTACATTCCAATTTCAGAAATGCTAAAAGTGGGAAAACAAAGGCTGATTTTAAAATCTTGGAAATTTAGTAGGTATAATTTTGATAAATATATTTAAGGCAAAATCAGCTTTCAAAATATGTCCCAGAATACGGCTCAGCATCTGAGTACCTGTGTAGCCATTGTCAAGTTTACACGTCTTAACTCCTAAGTGGGAGAGCAATTCTTCTTTTTTTTTTTACATCTTTATTGGAGTATAATTGCTTTACAATGGTGTTAGTTTCTGCTTTATAACAAAGTGAATCAGTTATACATATACATATGTTCCCATATCTCCTGGGAGAGCAATTCTTGTTCTAATACGTGGGGATGTAGGAATAAAAATGGTGTGTGTCTGTGGAAGTGCTCTGTAAACTGCTTTGTTGTTATTGTATTTCACTGGATCTGTGTTATGTTTTATCTAGGGTTTTTTTGGACTCAGTTTAATTTTCACACAAGAGTCTCACTCTCACCTGTTCGCATCACCCCCTTCCTTACACTCTCACCCATCCCTTCAGCTTGGATGATTTGCCATATAGAAGTGTGTGGACAAGAACCAACAATTTATTTGCCTGTTCTTGAAAAGACATACATCTTCTCCTGCTGAGAATACTGAGAAAAAACAGGAGAGTTTTAACAGTAGAGGATTTTCCATTAAAACAGAGGGGATGGGGGCTGGAGGAGGGACCTATGAGTGTATCAGGCAAGATATTGGTGACATCAGTCAAGGGCCCAAGAACTATCCATTACACACCTCGAAAAGAGTTGAGCCATGCTCCCAGCCACAGGAAAGATGCTGCCTGCTTCAGCGCCAGCAGGAAGGAAAAAGGGAGATACAACTGAAGAACAGAGTGTGTTAATTACCTTACTCGGGGGGGATCTTATACAACATGCTGTATGTGTAAATTGATACAATGAATATGATTACTGCAGGATTTAATTTTCATACGGAGGAGTGGAGGAGCGAGGGGAAGGAGACCGGGGCTTAGATGGCCACTTTGATCTCTGCTCTCTTCTACAAATGGGGGTCCTGCTCTTGTTTGTGAGTTTTCCACTGGCCAGCCTCCTGAAATAATAATGCAGTCTGTCCCGGATCTCTCCACTTGCTGCTCAATTGCTTGCTTGAATGAATGAAATCCTTTTGTACCGTAAGAGTTAGGACAAAAAGTCAGAGAGGTACTTGGGAGTCCAGTCATAGAACAGTGGGAGCTCTGGAAGGACTTTGAATCTCTCTGGCTACTTCCTGGTGTAGAGAACTGAAAGTCATAGTGGGGCCACAGGGGAAGTAGGTAGACCAGTTACCCCGAGATGAGCAGGGTTGGGGGAAGAATTTGATGCCAAGGAAGGGTGGGGAGGAGAGAAGTCCTCGGATTCTGATACTTTTTTTTTTTTTTTTTTGCGGTACGCTGGCCTCTCACTGTTGTGACCTCTCCCGTTGCGGAGCACAGGCTCCGGACGCGCAGGCTCAGCGGCCATGGCTCACGGGCCCAGCCGCTCCGTGGCATGTGGGATCTTCCCGGACCGGGGCACGAACCCGGTCTGGCGTCCCCTGCATCGGCAGGCGGACTCTCAACCACTGCACCACCAGGGAAGCCCCTGATGTATTTTTAAAGCATGGGAACTGATGTGGGTGTGACAAAAACACAAAGAGGAGAGAAGGGTGATGCTAATAAGGCTTCGGCCTGAGCACATGGAAGGATGGCGTTGTCATTTTCTGATGTGGGGAATATATTTATTTAAAAAAATGTGAAGGGTAAACTCTGTACCAGTTGAAAGAGGAAACAAGTGCTGTTGGGGATGGAGTGAAGTTGACTGGCAGAGAGCAAATAATTCAAGAAAAGATGCAGGAGAGAGAAAGGCTAAGAGAAAACAAATATAAGAGCAGATTCAAAGCCTTTGACAAATACTCGGCTGCACACTGGGCTGGCTTCTGCTTGACCTGGGAGGACCTCTGTATGTAATTATTGTCTAATTATTTTTTTGCATGTGTTATGCCTCCATTCATGCAGCCATAAGTTCTCTGATAGCGGGATCCTCTCTGATTCTTTGACACACAGTAGTCACTCAGGTAAGTCACTCAGGTAACACTTCCTAACCCTCTGGCTGGGGCAGCCATGATAGCCCGAATATGACTCATCTTCTTACGCTAACTGGACAAATCTAACTAGGAGGGTGGACCAGCATGGGAGAAAGGATCTGTTTTATTTTTACAGGGTGGGACCTTCAGATCTTAAAGTTCTCCATTGTGCCGTTTTGCCTGCAGAACAGCAGGTCTCTCCTGTTCTCACACTTCAAAGATGTTGCGTGGAATGCTATGGCATCCGTGTTGCCTTCTTTGTCTAGTCTAAGGGTGTAAGAGATGCAACAGTCCTGGCATAGTTTTCCTAGTAAAAACTTTGGCCTCAGAGTGCTAAAACCGTAGAGAAAAGAAGGAATAAGCTGCAATTAAATGCAATCAGCCCTTTTTGTTTGCTGGTTTTTAGCACCTCGGGCACCCATGTTCAGTGACTGTTGGGTGGCAGATGGGATGGTTAGAAGTTTGGTGCTTTGGGAGATACTTGAATATTTTACAAACCAAAGAAAATCTGTGTCACCTCCTCTGTGTACTTTCATTGCAAAGGAGATGTGGCAGCTGAATGGATATAATGATCAGAACTGGTGGTACCTACTGAGAAAGAAGAAAGATTCGAGTTCCTTTTTAAGTCATGATTTTATTGTTCAATTACTTTTTTCTTTTTTTTTTTTTTTTTTTTTTTTTTGCGGTACTGGGCCTCTCACTGTCGTGGCCTCTCCCGTTGCGGAGCACAGGCTCCGGACGCGCAGGCTCAGCGGCCATGGCTCACGGGCCCAGCCGCTCCGCGGCATGCGGGATCTTCCCGGACCGGGGCACGAACCCGTGTCCCCTGCATCGGCAGGCGGACTCTCAACCACTGCGCCACCAGGGAAGCCCTGTTCAATTAATTTTAAAAAATAGATGTATCATTGGCCCTGGTGTGCTTCTCTCACTTTAAGGGGCATATAGTGGAGGAAACAAACACACACACTCTCCTTGTGTTTCACTTCTTTGTTGGTCAGGGTTGGCTCCTCATCACCGACTGCCAGGAGCCCTTTATACCCAACATTTGGTCCAAGTGGTGTTTGTGAATGAGGAAGAGAGTCCTAACCAGCTTCATGAGCCAAAGTGTCACTAGAGCCTTCACTTGCTGAGGGAATTGGGAGGCTCAGGAGGCAGCTTTCCTGAGATGTTGGAGACTGTCTGGTCCACAGGGTCCTTGCAGTTTGAGCCTGGTAACTGTTGGCTGAGAGGGAGAGGGAGGGAGATCCAAAAAAGCCAGTCTCCTTTGCTGATGGAGAAATCTCCCTCTAAAATTGTGATGCAGGAGCATCAAATGCCCAATTTTTTCTGGAGTAGAGATGGAAGATCAAGCAGATGAGACAGAAAGTCTGTTTTCTCTGGAGCTGCAGCCTTTTACACCTTTATACCTAAAAGGTATTCAGCTCACAAATGTCTTTACAGTTGCAGTTCCTGTTATGGATTGAATTATATATCCCTTCAAAATGATATATTGAAGTCTTAAGCCCCAGTACTTCAGAATGTGAGCTTTTTGGAGATAGGGTCTTTACAAAGCTAATCAAGTTAAAATGAGGACATTAAGGTGGCCCTAATCCAATATGACTGGCATCCTTATAAAAAGAGGAAATTTGGACACAGAGACAGACAGACACAAGGGCAAGGCATCGTAAAGAGACACAGAGAGAAGATGAGCATCTACAAGCCAAGGAGAGAGACCTAGAACAGGTTAGGCCCTCTCGGCCCTCACAAGGAACCAATCCTGCCAACACCTTGATTTTGGACTTCCAGACTCCAGAACTATGAGACAATACATTTCTGTTGTTTGAGCCACCCAGTTTGTGGTAATTTGTAATGGCAGCCCTAGCAAATTAATGTAGTTCCCTATGGAATTTGTTACATCTTGGGTTGTTCCATTGACTCCTTCCAGTATATATCCATTAATTAGTTAATCCTGTCTTTAGCTATGTGGGGATATCAGGGTCACCTCCAAAGACAAATGAAATAGACTACATAGTGTGGTTTGTAATGGTGATTCTGTGGATCAACAGTTTGAGTTGGGCTCAGTTGAGTGTTTTTCTGTCAGTCTTGTCTAGGGTAACTCATATAACTCTAGTTACAGTAGCTCAACTTTAGCTGGCACATCTAAGATGACTTCACTCATAAGTCTGGTGGTTGGTATTGACTGGAACAGCTAGGCTGGCTGTGACAGCTGGATGACCATATGACTTTCCGTCCTGAAGGAGGTTACTTAGCCTGGGCTTCTTTGTATCCAACTGTAGGGTTCCAAGAGCTGTATCCACATTCTTAATGATTTCCTTAAGGTGGTTTCCCAGAAGTGAAATTGGTAGGTCAAAGGGCATGTATAGTTTCAAGGCTTTACCTGGGTCTTAAGCAAAAATGCATGTTCTTTCAACAGATATTATGACTGAGTCTTATCTGTATAGTAATTTTCCTGTTGTCAGTGTTTTCCATAACTCACATTCAAGTGCAGGGGAAAAAAAGCCACACTCTCTACCTGACTGCATTCAATTAATTCCTAAATTAAGTAGTGCAAGTGGAAATGTAATTCAGTACATATATCCCTGAGGAGAAAGTGGACTACAGATTTGTTAAGTGGGTTTCATTCCCTATTATTAACCATATCCTAATTTTTCTAGCTGGAGAAGGGAAAGGGACAAGCATTTTTACTTTAATTAAATCATTGTACTATTAAACCAAACAACTTGTCTACAGTTCCCTTTGTTCAGGAAAACCACACACTTCTGTAACTTCTATATATGTCTCAAATATAACTGGAACCCTTATTTATTTAAAATCCAGTAGAGGCATGCTTATTTAAAAACTTGGCTGCCATTTTGTTTTAAGAGCTCTACCAGAATATTATTCAACCTTAACATCTATATAGGTATTTTCCATTAATGTGCCAGATTGGGTCAAAGTCAGCATGGTGCCAGAGTAGCAAGCTTCAGAGACAACGTTTTTTTTTAACATCTGAGTGCTTCATAAATAACCATGCCTATATGCTTGTAGTACAGATACTTAAAGGGGAAGGACAAACACAGTCAATAGAGTTACACGGCGACTCCTGGTATCCTCGCCAGATGGCCAACTTCTCCCAACATTATCTTTCAAGAGAGACAGAAAGACATAGGCTAAATATTAAATAGTTACATTCGATATCATTTAGCAGTCAGAAGAGGAATAAAAACAGTCAAACCTCTAAAAAGGATTGTGAAATCCAAATCTTTTGATACAAGTTCCGAAAACTATCCTGAACAGTCTTTTCACCCCACTGGCAGGTATGATAGTAAAGTTTGGGAGACAGGGATGTGTTTCTTTGGTTTCTGGATGATTGCTTCCCAAGGCATATATTCTAAGCTACATTCTGAGCTCAACATCTTTTATGTGTTTTTCGTAGAATTGAATACATTGTTTCCTCACTGGTAGGCAAAGTTTAAAACAAACCACAGTCAGAGTATACCACACTTCCTCCTAAACCCTTTAATAAGTTCATCTTTAAAAATCAACTGGCATCTTTCATTGGTGTAAGGCTTTGAACTCGTCTAGGCATTGTAGTCCAAGAGATGTTAAGTCCAGTCCAAACTCAGTCACATACCAGAAATGTGACAGGCAAGTCACTCTCTGAGCCTCAGGTGTACTCATCTGTAGGAATAAGAAACTAACCTTCTATTTTAAGTGGCTGTTATGGTGTAGATTAATTGCAACTGCATATAAAGCAGGTGACACCAAACCAGGCACACAGTAGGCTTGAATAATAATCCCTATTAGGACATTATTTTTTATACTGTATCTTTTATATAATTAGGTTAGATATTTTTATTCCCACTTTAGGGACAATAAAAACAGAGAGGGGAAGACATCTGCTAGCTTCAAACTTCCAGTTCAGGAAAGCCAGAGAGGGCCTGACCCCGCACAACAGCACTAGCCATGAGCCTCCCATGCTTGATGGGGCTAGTGAGGCTTAAATGATCAAGACTTCTTTGGGCTCGAACACAGCACAATATTTTTTTAGATTTGTAATAGAAGTAAGAAAGACACGGAGCATCTGAATTTAATAAAGCATCCCTGTCCCACGACTATTGATACTGGCTATAAGATTCAAAACCAGTTTTAGGACACTGGCCTCCACCATCCCACAAGATCACCTTCGTCTGCTTTGGTTCATTTTGAACAATCACCCTGATATGCAGCCCTCAACAGACCAGATGCAACATTTTTACCCACTTCCTGTTTGTAGCCTGGTGCAGGTTCCTCTCAGCTAGAATGGCTTATGTGGTAAATCTGTCCATGAGAGTATGGTGATTACAATTTCAGATCCTTGGTGAAAATGATGGTTTCTTGTTGGGTTAGGTTGGTGACTATTCTTAGGAACATTTGTCCCTAATTCAAACACAGGTACTTTGCTTTTGCAAAATCAGAACAATCTGCAAAAACAGACTACTGCTTCCATTCCCAAATGCACTACACAGTTTGGTATGTTTTGTCTTCTTATTGCACGTGGGTCTTCAACATAGCGATGCTTTCCTGTTGACTCTTGGTAGTAAGTCCTCTTCCAAACCTTCAAAGCCACTGTCTATCCAGGAGATGTGAATCTGTCCTTTTGTTTATGGAGTAGCACACTCAGGAGCCGAGGCCAGTGAGGAGCGAGAGAGAGAGAGGAGCTGAACTGGTGGAAGGCAGTAGGGGAGTGGGATGATGAGAGGAAAAAATCCAGTTTGACCTTGGGAGATGACTTTTTTATCCTCATAGACATGCTTTTCCAACTCTAAGACATGGCACATTTCAATCAAAAGCCAAAGTAGGATCCTAATTTATTATGAGTTGGAAATGAAATCTTAAAAATGTATGTACGTATTAGGGGGCATCGTGTTGGAGCGCAGGAGAAAGGTAGAGTAGTTGATCAAAATGTGTATGTTGGGTCAGAGGAGGAACGAGGGCTTTTAGACAAGGCAATGGCTAGGCAGAGGGCTTCTAGTGATTTTTCTTTGCTAAGATCCTGTATA
>RJWK010020732.1:5327-31332 GCA_004363435.1 Platanista minor
AAAAAAAAAAAAAAAAAAAAAGGTTATAGTAAAATTCCCCAAGCATTCTATTAAGTCTCTTGGGAGTAACCTTTAGGAGGCTCACCATTTCCAAATAGGTTTATTTATATTGGAGAAATAGCCTATTTTACACGAGACATATAGAGTATATGGTTGCTTTTTAGTATCATCTCACGTAGCAAATTTAAATATAAAAACAGTTGCTTTTCATGACCTAAAAAAGGCCAAATGGGCACAGGACACTCAGATGTTATGTTTAAAGACAAGCTAAAAATCAATTTGTGGCAATGCAATATATTTGAAGACATCTGGGAAATAACGTGACTGCAGGAACTTGTTGGAGTACTGCTATCGAAGATGACTGGATCAGTTTATTCCTAAAGCTAAAAGACAGAGCTGAAAATAAATGGAAGCTCAGAATGTCAGCAGAAGAGTAAACTTCACATGAAATTCTGTTGGAAAATTCATTTTACTGGCCATACCTGTCTATGTAGGAGAGCTCACATATGTTGTTTGCTCTTAGTTTATTTCTAGGGCCTGTATTGTTTTAAAGGGGAATCAAGATGACTTATAACAGTGCACAAAATACAGCAAAATAAGAATAATCAAGAATAATTAAGAAATACACAGAAGAAAATGAAGAGTAAGAAAATAAGATGGAGGCAGGACAAAAGATGAGTGCAATATATTTACTAAATAGATGCATCAAATTTGACATAAAATTTTCTAAAAGACACAAACGTGATTCATTGTAAGTTTAAGATTCTCTATGAAATAGAAGAACATAATAACAAGTGCAACTATTTCTATTTCTGGAACAGGAGGTAATAATATTAGTAATAGTATCACCTCAAATATTTGTCTATGCTAAGCACTGTCCTAAACACTTTTCATAAATTGATATATTTGATCTTAACAAAAATCCTAAACAAGTGGTACTACTGCTATCTCCATTTTACAGAAGAGGAAATTGAATCAAAGCAATATCAAATGCCAGGCCAAAGGTTTTCAGCTGGGAAATGCAGGAGGTAGAATTGGATTCCAGGCAGTCTGGCTCCAGAGTCCATCCTTTTAACCACTATATTTATAAAATTCCCAAAATAATGAACAAATATTCTTAAAGTAAACTCGGGAATGAGTTCTATAGGGCCATTTTCTTGTGTCACAAGGCCTATGGAATCAGGTTAAAATACAAATCCAGAAAATCACTTCTAGAAAGTCAAATGATGTGGCCCAATTACCCCGTTCTTTGTTCTTTTGCTATAATCTAGAATCAGGCTGTTACTCAAAGGTTGTAAACTCCAGTGCCTACAGGGACCAGAGAAGTAACCTGAGTCAGTGATGTGAGACAGGCGTAAGCAAAAAGGAGTAATAAGGACAGTGATCAAGGAAGGAACTGTTTCCCAGTTCTAGGCATTCGTTGCCATGCTTGAACATGTGCCTAGCTTTGCCAGATTTTTTTATTGTTTCCAGAGAAATCTGGATTTTATGGAAATTCTGTATTCCTTGTTAAAATGTGTGTCTGTATGTGCGTGTGTGTGTGTATGTGTGCTGTATATACTAGGCAGAGAGAACCTGTCTACAAGCTGGATTTGACCAAGAGTCTCCAGTTTGTCACCTCTACTTTAGCAACACTTGAGAAGTGGTTCTCAAATTTTATCCACATCAGCATCTGAGGGGAGCAGGGGATGTCTGGAAAAGTGAATCACCAACACCTAGTCCTCACCTCGGGAACCAGGCCCTCCTGTGAAGAGAACATCAGGCCTCTCCGCTTTCCTCCTCCTCCCGTCTTCCCTTACGTCCCACATTCCATTGAGGATCATTGATTCATAGAAGTGAATTTACTGCTTTTCTCTCAGGCAATCCTCCAAAAGCGTTGCTTTTCTCTGCCGAGCTTTTGAAGAATATTGAGAGGTTGGGAATTTGGCATTATACTCCCTGTTAAGTACCTACAATGCAGCTAATTTAGGCTGCCAGGTAAAAGCAGAGCCAGTGGAAGTTAAGCCTCTCTTCATATTTTCTTATGAAATTTCAGTTGCCTAACCAACGTCACTCAGAGGCAAACCAAGGTTTTCTTCAGAAACCTTATAATTCTAGGTTCATTCAAACAGTGATGAGAAAGAGAGGAGAGAGAGGGAGAGAGAATATGAATGAGTTTCTGTGGTTTTATGTCTAAAATATTTTAGTATGAAAGTCCTCCATTCACCTTACTTTTCTCAGTCACTATTTTACTAATCAACCATGTGGCAATTAGGCTCAGGAAAAACCATAATAAAAATTTAAAACTATGTTAGGAGTTGGGGGTGTATAATTTTTAGTGCATTCATAATACCCTAACAAAATACTGAAGGGACTGGAGAAGAGCTAATAGCCATGATATGATTAAAATACAGTATAGTTAAACTACACCTCCACTCTAATCTTAGTGTTATTAGTCCACACCACCATTTCCAATCATAAATAAGTTTACTAAGATTTCTTCATTTAGAGTTTGGGAGACCATGTAAAATATACATATAATCATCAATACCACAGCTCTCATGCCACACTGCTTTCTACTGAGTGCCAATATGACATGAATCAAGGAAAACAATCTGGTGAACATCAATGGCAGTGCAATATGGTGTACACAAGTTGAACACTGGAGTCTTCAATAGGAGAGACCCCAACAAAGCTATGAATTACAGAAATTAAAATTATTTTAGAATCAGGGTACAGAGTTGCAAGGGACAACTCTATCCCATTCTCTGGTCTTGTGCATCAGAGTACCTACAGCAAAACTGCACTAACTGCTTTTTGGGTTTTGTTTTTGTTTTTAATTTTATTTATTTATTTTTTATTGAAGTATAGTTGATTTACAATACCATGTTAGTTTAAGGTATACAGCACAGCAGTTCAGTTACATATATATATGTATGTGTATATATCTCTCTATAAATATATATATACACACATTCTTCCTCAGATGCACTAATTGTTTTAACACATGATGAGCCTCATAAGAAATAAGGACTTCAAAACATGTTGGAGCAAAATGGAAAGAACAGTTGTTCTCCCAAAGCACTCCTTGGTTTCATTATGCTCTTCTCATGGGGAAAGAAAATAATATTCATTACAACATTATTTACAATTCTAGAAACCTAAGAAAGAACATAAACAATAAGGCAAGGATGAAACATTATTTTACAGCAAACATCATGCAGCCTTATAAATATTACACTTCCAAAAGTTTTTCAATGATGAGAAAAAAATGTGTATCCTACAATAGTAGGTGAAAATGACAGAAGATAAAACTGATTACACAGAAAGATCTCACAAATGCCAACTCAGAACATGGAAAAAATATTAACAGTGATTACTTCTAAATGGTGGAATGAAAGGTGTGTTTTTCTTGTTTTTTTTTTTTTCTGTTTAAATGTTCAACAGTAAACACGAAATTATTTTTATAATCAGAATCCCAAAATTCAAACTTCTTAAAGAGCAACTGGCCCTAAAAATATGGATGATGAATAGACTGAGGATCTTCCTACCAAGAAGTTCTGCCTCCCACCGTTTAAAAGGAAAAGTACAGTCTTATAGGGTAACAGTAATCAAAGTCCTTGGCCTCTGTCTACATTGGTCTGTTTCAGTCACACACAAAGCGCTGTCTATAAAGGTATAGCCTAGCAATGCTAAGTGACCACAAACGCCATGAAGAAATAGCCTTTACGTCTCACTGGCTGCCTTTTCTCCATTCACTGACAGAAAAAGATTAATACCTACTCAATTTGTCAAGGCAATTTTGTGATGACAAACTGATGAACTTAAAGTCATTAGTATTTCTGTAGAACTATTATAAATGTAACTCACATATTTTTGTGCTCTTCAAAAAATCAGGGTTATGCCTGAAGGGTAAAAGGGATATGAGAGGACTCAGTATAGAATTGTATTTCTTTTGAATGGATGTTACAGAAATAGTGTCATTTGTAACTCTTCTCTTCCTATAATATTAAAAAGAGAAAATCTTATACTGCAAAAAACCTTAAGTTGGCAATTTGCAATTATTAGTCATTGATTTTGTGCAAGCACTGTCTATTTCAGAATGTTTCTGTAGAGATAAGACATATTTAAATATTGGGACTAAAGTTGGCTAAGCCTACATTTCTCTGATTAAATAATACACCAGGGAGTTCTCTGGTTGTCTAGTGGTTAGGATTCCGGGCTTTCACTGCAGGTTCGATCCCTTGTCTAGGAAGTGAGATCCCACAAGCTGTGCGGCTCGGCAAAACAAAACATCAATTTCCTCTGCATTTTCTACTCCTTATAACCAGGAAGTGTTATTCACTAAAACCATGATGATATAGGAAATCATCTTTTTAAGTTATCTATGAGGAAAACAAAAGACTGAATTAAGGTTAAGGCTAGCTTTATGATTAAGTCCCATCATATGACAAGTTAGACAATGACAGCTGTGTATGCTTAGCCCATTTAAATTGGCACTGTCAGCCTATTTCACAGAAGAGATAAATTTAGCTTAGAAAGTTTAACTTATTCAAGGTCACACAGGTCCAGGCTTTGCAAATCGTGAACAGTGTCCACCCTGGACCGATATCCAAAGAACTTTAGAAAGTGAAGGATTAGATAGATGTTCTTTTAATTTTATTTTCCAATTGTACCTTCACAACTTTCTCCATCACTTATCTCTGCTTGCCTTTGTGTGTTGGCTTTATTTTCTCTCATTACAAACTGTTTTCTTAGACATAACCCTCACATCTCCAGATGTATATCATATTTTCTCTCTTTAAAAAAAATTCCCATAAAGCTTCTGATTAGCCCTGAAGAAGTAAGACCCTACCCCACCATACCAATCAAATGGTGTCAGTGGATGGGATATTGTAAGAAGATGAAAGCTCAGTTAGAACCCATATCATTTGAGTGGAGACAGAAGTAGTTCTCGGAGGAAGGTGTTCTAGGTAACAAAACAAGTGGTACCCATTAAAGTGCAATACACAATTAAATGTAAATATAATAGAGTAGGGTTTGTGACTTAAACCATATTTTAAATTCATTTATCCCTACCTCTCTTTGCTACTTAACAGCAGAGACTTTATACCATTTTATGGACAGGAATAATGTAGAAAGAAAAGAAAGACAAATTTTGGGATTTTGAAATTGTAAGTAGATTTTGGCAAATAGCCAAGATAATAGTCTTGACACCATGACTTTTGACTGCCAGAGGTACATGAGTGAGAAAGAAAAAATGTTTTTATGAATTCTAATGACTTGCCTTTAAATATCAAGAGCAAAATCACAGAGGAACCAGATATAAAGATAATGCCGTAAAACAAAATACAGAAGAATCATGACAGTTTTCTCTTACAGGGAGGAAAAAAAAAAAGACGAACGAACAGTGGATTAGTATAAAAAGAGAAATAACAGAGTAAATTTCACTAGGGTTCAGTGGGTGCAGAGGGTGAGGAGAGGGAGGGATGAATAGGCAGAACACAGGATTTTTAGGGCAGTGAAACTACTCTGTATGATACTATAACAGTTGCTTTATGTCATTCGACATTTTTCAAACCCCATAGAATGTATGACACCAAGAGTTGAACGCTAAAGTAAACTATGGTCTTTGAGTAGTAATGAATGTAAGCTCCCTGAGATAGAAGCACACTGTAAGTCCTTCTGAAATCACTGTATCAAATGTGCTCTGCTGTTCAAATATACAAAATCTCACCCTGAGACACTTGACTCTGAGATACATGTCAGAGATATGTGCAGACCCTGACTTGCAAAGTAGTTGTCTAGAAAGAAAAAACACTGTCCTGTGCATTCTGGACTGTCATGCAAAGGGTCAAGGGTATTGCACTTTTTGTATAGGAATTCACCTTCTTCCACTCTTTTATTAAGGCATTATTATGGTTGCCACATGCAAAATAAAGAAGCAAGCAAAGGTTTTAGTGATAATCCCCTAGGATTTCGTCCACTCTTTAGGAAACGCTTTCTTACCCCTAACTATCATCTTGTTTCCTGCTCTATTAAGTGAGAATTTATTTCTGATAAATTCATATCTAAAAGGAAATAATCACTTAATATGTTACTCCTTATATTTAAATATTGGAAGCAGTGCCTATCCAAGAGTAAGATAGTTTAATCAGTGAAACATTGATGTCTAGGACATAATGTTGAGCAAACACACATATGGTCGCTCTCCTATTAAGACCTGATCTAGGTCTTAAGATCTTGAGACCTTTCTGAGGAGGACCTACTCCTAATGACATGGAATCCTAGAAATATCCAGGTAGAAAACAGAACACGACACTGTTCTTGTTAAAGAGTCAGCAGGTAAGATGAGAGTCATATTTAAATATCCCTTCTTTTCCCATAATAAATTATTGTCAGAGGGAAATATAGTCAGTTCTTTATCAAAATACCTGTTTACTGGTCCAGATAATAGAGATATTACTTCTTGTTTCATTTACGTATACCTTGGTTTGACATTCTAGCCATAAAATGATTGAATAATAATTACTAACTAAACTTTAATTGGTAAATATGTAGGCAACCCCTACTGGCATGCTATATGTAAAAATATCTTACTTTTAGAGTTGAATGAGATAGTAGAAAAATCAACATTTTTTAGGGAAGAAAACGTTGATTTTTTTCCCCCTCTTCCTCCCTGTTGCAGTCATGTTTGGGAATTGAATTTCTTCTCAAATGTCATGAAATATGCTATTAAGTAGTCTTATTATGTGCAAAGTCCCCTCTCCTAGGGAAAAAAAAGTTAACATAAACCCATTATACCATACAACAACCTAAAATTTTTCACTTTCTATAGAATTTTATGCAGTAGTTACTTTATCCTTTATTTCTTTTGCCTTCATTTGTTTTATTTTTTGCTGTTGTTTAAAACTGTTTTATTTGACTTAATCATTAATATATGACTGGATAAATGCAGCTAGGAAATACACAGATTTTTATGTTTTTTGTTCACAAATATACATTTTTTAAAATAAAAGTCTAATATAAAATGTAAATCCTTTTCTTTTCAAAGGGGATGAATTTCTGAGGAAGAAAGCATGGTGATTTGTATGTACTTATCATACCCAAAGGAACATCAATTGCAAACACTGTGTTAAACAAATGAAATACAGTACATTAAATGAAACTACTTTCTGTAACACTTTATGCCTCTTTCTGTTAATTCTGCAGAAGGCACCATAGTGAGGCTCATTTCAGTACAAAGCCATATTATGCAGATGTACTACATTTATTTTTCTTTTGAAAAAAATATATAAAACTTTATAGTCTGCCCCAGTTCTACACTAGGAATAGCATGAAAAGCTTTTCTATGTCTAACTTACCTAATCCCTTAGACCTCTCTTCACATTTCCTCCTGCTCATACTACCCAGTGTTTCAAATCTGCCTCTGAACCCTGGAAACAAGGGTCAGGGGAGGAGATGTCCTTTCTTTGGTCCTTCTCTGTACTTCTGACCCGTCTCCTCCAACATCCTCCAAGATATTATTCTCTCAACATTCCCTTCTGTTGTATCTTCACCACCGTCAGTGGCTCCTTCCCCTCAGCCCTTATCTATGAACAACATGCTCAATCTCTTTTCTATCTTAAGAAACAAGAAGAATCTTCTTGGACCCCTTTCTCCTCTGGTAGAGGGACCTATGCATCTTCCCCTCCCCACTGCTTTCCTCAGTGTTGCTGTGCCCTTCAGGCAGCTACTCACTACCCCACTCATTGCTCTTCAATTCACTCCTCATCCTTTGTCCACAGTGTCCACCCCACCACCCTGCTAACAGTGCACAGAACACATTGCAAGGGCCCAACTTAAGGTTTCTTTTATCCTCAAAGAACTTGACCTCTCACAGTCTTGGCCTACCAAAAGCCATCCTTTTCTTTTCAAAACTTTTTTCCCGTTTCTGCCAGTTCTTCTAAATTTCTGATCACTTATTATAAGTCCCCTGCTGACCCCTCTCCACGTGCACCTCCACAAATGTTGTTGTTCCTTAGGATTCTGTCCTTGGTCCTCTTTTTCTGACCAGAGGTTCTCTTCTAACTCTGCCCATTTCATTTCTGTCATATTCAAAAATCCCTCTTCCTACCCCCAGCTCGGAAAATCTGTTGCTTCTCAAAATTCCTCAATGGACCTCTTTGGTTCTCAGCTATAAAATGTCATCAGTAAGAATAACTACTCATTAAGCTGTTAGATGATTAAATTAGACGGTGTAAATAAAGCCCTTAGCATGGTGCATGCCACAATATCAATAATCACTACCTATTGTTTTTATAGTCCCTTTATGTACACTTCCCTCAAGGTAATCCCAACTATGATTAAGGACTATTCCAGTAATTCCCGAGTTTCTCTACCAGACTCTACAATCCCTTTACTCACTGACATGCTAAGAGCTGTTCTATCTTTATTTATGTAACAAATCTTTATTAATATCCTGCTGTGTGTAAAGAACTATTTTAAGAACAGACTGTACAAAGCTGGAAGTGGTAAAAGAATGTCTTTGAGATCAAGTTGCTCACAGTCTGTTGGGGAAGCTGGACAAGTAAACAGAGCTATTAAGTTATGTGGTAAGGTGGCAAATGGAAAGGTATATAGGTGTAAAATTAGGGAATGGCCATTCTTTACCTGAAGCTAAAAATCTGGCAAGCATCCTTTACTCTTCACTATCACAGGTATAAAAAAGGGGTCAATGGGACAGAAAAGAAATCAAGTCCTTAGATACTGTTTCTTAAATAACTCTTGAAATCTATCCACTCATCTACATTGGCACTTTTACTGCTTTGTATCAGTAACCCTATTCTACACTATTTGTCCATTGTATCATCTTTCAAACATACAAATCTAATCCATTTTCTCCTTTACGTAAGGTCATTCAGTGGATCCTTACCACACACACACGTACAAAAAATTTAGATCTGTAGATGGCAGAGAAGAAATAATTTTATGTCTACAGTTTTATCTGACTTACACACGTTCTGTGCTCCAGACCAAAAAAAGATTTTGCATTTCTGGAAACACCAACAATTTATCACTTCTCAGTTCCTTTGCATATACTTTTTCCTCTGCCCAGTGAATCACTCTCTTCTCAGAGGGACTAGAGGTGGTCTGACTTTTATGCCAGCCAAATAATTAATGGCAGGGGTTAAGTGCTTAGAGAGACAAAGGAAGAATTCATAGAGAAGAGCAAGCCAGGACAGAGTCTACATAGGCAACCCCAAGTCCAACACCAAAGCCAGGGTAAGGTGATAAGGATATTGTATCCTGGCAATGATAAGGTTCAGATGTGGTGACGCATTCTATGTCAACTGGCAAGAATACTAACAGGTGCTTGTAGCTCACCTTTTTAAACTAACATCTGACACGTGGATGAAGTAGGGGGTCTTATAAAAATAGCAGCAAAGCATTCAATGTTACAGATTTAACTTCTGTCTAGGGAAATATTGCTAATCTTTTATACAACTTATCTCTCCCTTTTTTATAAATACTTCCTTAAATTCTCCCCATTCTTCCAGATAGAGTTCATTCTCTTCCAGGCACTTCATTCTCTGCAGACCCATAAGTTCTTTTAGTTCTTATCAAATTGCATGATTGTTCATTAGTTCCAAATTTGTCTTCTCAATTTGACTATAAATTTCAAGTAAAAGACTCCAAACTGTTTATGACAGATGCTTCATAAATCTTTGCTGAAGGGATAAGGGAATAAGTACATAAACAAATACCATTCCTCCTCTCTGTGAAAAGGGTTAATGTTTAATAGATTGTTGAGATAGGTCTTTACATGTGAAACTCTCTACTGAAGTATAAAGAACTAAGATGTAAGTTCATGCCTAGTTTGAAGACTGAATGTCTGACATAAGCCTACCTCCATGATTTGTCCTATCAGTTATATTTAAGAGCGCCAGCATGTCTTCCTTCTCAGGATACCATAAAGGTAAACAGAACTTCTACGGTGAGCTCTTCCCTTGGTTAAAAACCATAAAGCTTTCTGTTTCATCATTATAAATAAAGATATAAAGAAAATACATGTTGAAGTTGAAGGTAAATATCTACAGTTAAGTAACTCTTTTGTGTCAATTTTGTTGTTGTTGTTATATATTGCTTCTTTTCCCCTTCACACAAATTTGTGAACCTCCAAAGAATAGTCAGTTTTGGGTTGCAAAACTGCAGTCACTTCTCAGCCTTTCACACATGCTTTGGTTATTCATTTACTGATCTTTATGATATCGTGTGAAACAACTGTGCTAAGTTAGACTCAACTCTTCTGCAGAACTTCAGTAGGGAATTGTAATGCATCTGCATAATATGATGTTGGGACTGAACTGGCCCATCCTGCAGTATTCTTTTTTAAATTATAAGCAACAGGAACAAACTGTTAGGGAACTGTCTTCTCAATTCCCTCAACTATGCATTTAGTAGATTTCTACTATATGGCTTTCTGTTCATTAACATTCATGTCACTGTCTATAACCTCATGTTTCAGTGTCTGCTTTGGATTTGCCTTGCTGAAATATTTGCCCTTCTTTTTCTTACAGCTGGAGCCTTGATTGTTCCTTTTGATTTTAGCAGAATACACCAGGAGGATAATTACTAAAAACTCATTTATAAACACAATTTACAGATAAGTTTTTCTAAAAAGAAATACACATATAAGGCCACTTTTCACGGATCGGGAAAACTTTGTGAAAGATACACTTACTGAATTCAGTGCCTTCCCCAATCTCCCAGTGTTATTTAAAAAAGGAAAGAAACAATTGTAAATACCTGCATTTTCTGTTGTGAGTTGTTTATTTCTTAATGAAAAGTCTTCTCTCTGAATCTAACTATAATCTGAGAGATTAGTCAGTAGGACATGGGCTTTATGTTTTTGTTTTTATTTTTTTCTATTAAAGATGATAGTTTGCACAGGAATACCCAAACTATCCTATTTGGTTCCCCCTCATGATAAAACTACACAAATTTCTCAGAGCTCACACATACTGAATTTGGGACTACAAGGTTAAAGTGTGGTTGTATTTGCCTGAGAAAATTTGGCTGACCCATATATGTATTTAATTTATCCCTTAGGTTTCATCATGATGCACAGGAATACCCAAACTATCCTATTTGGTTCCCCCTCATGATAAAACTACACAAATTTCTCAGAGCTCACACATACTGAATTTGGGACTACAAGGTTAAAGTGTGGTTGTATTTGCCTGAGAAAATTTGGCTGACCCATATATGTATTTAATTTATCCCTTAGGTTTCATCATGATTATGTTCTAAACAGATAGAGACTATATAGCCTCATAGACATTCTAAAACATTTTAATTCCATTTTGACATTTTGTCTTTTTCCTCTTTGTATCTATACAGATTTCCTAACATATAATAGATGGAAAATTATTTTGTTTGAAAGGACAAAGGTGGAAGGAAGGAAGGAAGGGGGAGAAAGGAAAGAAAGGGAGGAAGGGAGAAAGGGAAGAAGGAAGAGATGCAGATGTGGTGAGCAGAGAGAGAAGGGAGGAATCTTTGGTTTTCCTTCCAACTTATTTCTGTACAAGAGGGAGGAGATATGGGGATATATGTATATGTATAGCTGATTCACTTTGTTATACAGCAGAAACTGACACACCATTGTAAAGCAATTATACTCCAATAAAGATGTTTTAAAAAAAAGATATGGAAATAACCTAAATATCCACTGACAGATGAATGGATAAATAAAATGTTGTATTACCATTCAGTGAAATGTTATTCTGCCTTTAAAAAGATGGAAATCCTGCCATTTGTAACATGGATGGATCTGGAGGACATTATGCTAAGTGAAATAAACCAGACACAGAAAGACAAAAAAAAAAAGAATTTACACTGTGTCAAAACAACACTTGGGGAAGTCTGTGTGATGAGGCAAAGAGGACGGGATTCCCCTTTATCAAGGTTTCTCAATGGTGGCACTATTGACGTTTTGGACCAGACAATTCTTTGTGGCAGGGGGGCCTGTCTTGTGCATTGTCAGATGTTTAGCAGCATCCCTGGCCTTTACCCACTAGCTGCCAGTAGCAAACCTACCCCTGAGTCATGATAATCACCAATGTCTCCAGACATTGCCAAATGCCACCAAGGGGAGGGTGAGAATTGCCTCCAGTTGAAAACCATTGCCCTATATACACACTTATCTTGTACAACAGTCATAGCATGTCACAGATTTTTCAGTGGGATGGGGAGCCACTCTTTAAATGTCCCCCCAGGGGTCAAGCACAGATCATTTTGGGCCACTGAGGGATCAACCTCAAAACAGACTCTGTGATAGGGCCCAATTCTACCTCTCCCCAGCATCCCCAATCCCTCCACATGCATAGCTCTGAGTTGCTGTCCATTCTTCCAGTCATTCATCTCTCTCTCACTCAGTGACCTCTAATCAACCCACCCACAGACAGTTTGAATTTAAATTTGAAAGTGTCAATAAACCAGCAAAGTATATGTCAGCTGTGTATTACTTCCCCAATAATATAGTCTAGGCCCTATTCTAGATGATTCTGCAACAGAACCTGATGAGATTCATAGTATGACTACTTATAAAAGATGATGATTAAATTCTCATGAGACAGAATAGGAAAATGTATTGAGGTTAAGAGGTTAGACTCTGAATATGAATATCCTGGGTTAGAATCCCATCTGTGCTACTTACTCGATATCTGTAACTCTGGACAAACAATTGCTCTTTGCCTCATTTGTGGCCATCTGTAAAATGGGCATAATAATAGTAACTGTTGCATGGAACTGTTATGATGTTGAAATAATAGTCTATCTGAGAAGTCATTTCGAAGAATGTTTAATACATATTAAGTATTTGTCTTATGTGCATGATAATAGTATATCTTATAACAGTACCTCCTACACAAAAATATACATACAACACAACATGCACACACACAAGACAACCAAAAACTATCAACATATTTTACTGTTGTCATTAACTTTGTTATTAAATAAAATGCCATGTTACATTGTTTGACCTGTCTTACACTAGTGAATGCTTACAGTAGCATTTTTGATTTGCTTTTATTTCCATGTCAATCAACAAATGCTTAAGCAGCATACTACTCTTTTCAAATCTGTTCTTCACATTTGTTTTAAAGAAGGAAATATTTAGTTGTTGCTATTATGATTAGCACTAACTTTAGATTTATTATCAATGGTCTTTCCAGTGGCCTTAATTCTCCTGGTTCATAGCATCTCACCCACTGACACATTGCTCCTCATATTTATTCAAATTTTTGAAAAGAAATATTTATGCAAAGGAGCATATATAAGTAATAGGAGGAAGAATAAATAAATGGTTCTTGATGATGTACAGATTATGATAGGCAAAACAGAGAAAAAGAGAGAACAAGGTGATGGGAAGGATTGTGTGATGACTCCAGGTTTACATCCCATAAAGTGTACCACATAGGAAATTCAGAAGAAGTAAGTGTTTTTGGAGGAAAGATGGTAAGTCCAATTTAGACACAGATAGAGAGAAAAGAGAAGTTAAGTAGGAGTCTGGTGCTATTTTGACCTTGGCTCATAGTAAAGATTATGAGCATTCTCCATAAAATTATTACAGGAGATTTTGAAGAAAATCTGCAAAGGAATCCAAAATTAACTAAAACTTTGGAAGCCCAGAGAAAATATTTGGATAGATTTGTTAACGGTACAAATAAGTTTCCATTAACAGTCTGGATTTCCTAAGAAAAAGTACCTAGTCACTTTATTACAATGTCATTTAAATTAAAAGGACTAATGATGTTATTGCTCATGCAAAACTAAACCAGGTTCCATTACTCCTTTAACTAGTTTCATTTCTAAATATCACTGTCATTTATCTATAAAAATCAATAAGACAAATGGCATCTATGGTTTTCAAAGACAGAAGAGATATTAGTAGCTTCATTTAATAGATGAGGAAACCAAATTTCAGCTGACTTAAATAATGTATCTGAAGACTGGTGCCTATAAACGGTAAAGCAGGAACTAAAAACCAGGGTTTCTTAATTCTGCTTTAATGTTGACCCATATTACTTCCTATCCATTCACTTTCGGTAGACACTTAATAAATATCTCTGTAAAAAATGTAAAGAAGTTAACCTCTCTGCCCATTACATCAAAGCAGGTACAATCTCAAGGAGCAGTCTTCTAGAGTCAGTAAAGTGTTAAAACATTGCTTTTATCAAAAAGCTTTTGTAATAGGTTGTTTGACAAACTGCACAAGGACTCCTTATCCATCAAAATCACAAAATGCCATTTAGGCAAGAATAGCGGATAATATTACAAGTAGTCTAAAAGCAAAGAAAAGAAAAGGGGACACCCAGCTGTGCCTCTCCTCCTCGTGAGCAATAGCTGGTTTGCGTTTTTTCACAGACTAGTACTAGGAAATAGGCAGGGAAATAAAAGTGGCATTATTCTTGTTTTACTGAAAAGAAAACAAAAATCAGAAAAAGATAAAAGGATTTACCTGAAATCACACAGATAGTCCATTAAGGAACAAATAGAACTCAATTGCTTTTGGCTATCCTTTCCAATAGGTTATGCTACCACCTATTATATAAATGTGAACAATTAAATTGGAGAGTGGCTCAAAAGCAAATTAAGTCTCCTTTAATTTGCTTCTCTCACTATAAAAAGAACCCATGTTGAAGCTTCACTATAATGTGACTCACTGTGGTGCAGAATTTAATACACTAAGTTCATCTTTAGAATTAACTTCAGGGACTTGTCCACTAGAATTCTTGGAGAAGCTGCTCATAACATAATATGAATTTGACTCACCATCGAGATTAAGCCTAAGAAAGCTGCCACAAAGAAATAACAACTCTTTAAAGAAGCTAGTAGTCAACATTTTACTTCTGCTATAATTCTATATCTGTATACAGGACTCAAACACTTTGCCATTGACCATATAATATTATCTAGTCACATCTGTAAAATGGGATAATGATAGCACTCTGCATCACAGGGTTATAACAAGGATTAAATGAGTAATACTTTAAAGCACTTAAAATATAAGTATTTGTTAAAATAAAAAAATAAAACAGAGTTCATTTTCTTCCATGCTGTGCTTTTAGGGTATCTAACTAAATATTTGCTGTTTTTCAGACTTAGGCTATTTTCTAACAGCCAAAAGGTAAAGGAAAACATTAGGATAGAAAAATATGTTTAACAAAGGTCACTTAAGGATCTTATCTCTGAAAAAGAAAAGCTTTCCTGTACTGAAGGAATTCATTCCTTCCTCCCTCCCTCCCTCCCTCCCTCCCTCCCTTCCTTTCTTTCTTTCCACACAAAAGGGGAAGAAACAATTTTCTCCATAAATTTCCAGAAACGTAAAGGGACATAATGAATAATTACCTGGAATTCCTAATTAAGTGTATCAGAGCAGTGGGTGTTTCTTGCTTTATTTTATCATCCAATAGCATGTCCAAGAAGTGACATCCTCTTACACAAGGGTCTAAAAGGCAAATTAATTATAATTCTGATGGCCTTGAATCTGAGCAGAAAATGACACAAAAGTGTGAAGTTTCCTTGAATGTCCCTGAGGGTTTAAAGGTGTAGAAGTATTGAATGTGTATAAAGAATACAAGGAGGCTGCTGCATCCCATTTTCCTAAATTAGAAATTGACAGGACAAACCCAAGAAGTGGCCCTTGGCGCTAGCTGATATTCAAGGTATGTGGTGAGCTAAGGAGGCATGATTCAGGGCTGAAAAATTACTAGACCTACTGAATACATTCAGATAAGGAAATAAGAGTAAAAAGCAGGACTTCCTACTTGAAAATGTGAGATCTCAGTGTCTTAGTCTGTTCAGGCTGCTATTATAAAATGCCACAGACTGGGTGGCTTACAAGCAACAGAAATTTATTTCTCACAGTTCTGGAGGTTTGAGATCAGCGAGCCAGCATAGTCAGGTGAGTGCTCTCTTCCGGATCGGATCGCAGATTTCTCACTGTGTCCTCACAGGGATGAAGAGGTGAGGAATCTCTGGGGCCTCTTTTATAAGGGCCTTAATCCCATTCACGGGTCTTCACCCTCATGACCTAAACACAGCCTAAATGATCCACCTCCTAATATTACATCACCTTTGGGGGTTAAGATTTCAATATATGAATTTTGGGAGGACACAAACACTCAGCCCATGGCACTCAACCTAAAGTAAAAGATTTATTTAAGCTACGGCACAAAGCTTCATTTGAGTTCTAAATGGCTGAACCATGTTACGTAAAGATTGTGCTATATATAAAGGGCTGTCACCCTCAAAACTACACTACTTTGTGAACAGGAAAACAAGTAGTATAAGGAAAGAAACACTACAACTAAGGCTAAGTTACCTAGACTAAAAACAAGTAGAATTCTTTCAATTTACAGTGTTGCTTCATTTCTAACCCACATTCATCAAATTAGGGATATGAAAAAGCAACTTAAAGGTTACAGATTGAACCCTTCCTGATTCAGTTTCACATATTATGCCTATGAACCTCAAAGTTTTGGTATTAAGAGGTCCTAATTTACAGGATCTGCTAAAGATGCAGCTGAAGATGCCAATGTTGATTTAAGGAACAGTTTAAAATACCATTCCCACAGCAGATCCTAAGATATTTTATGACATCATTAAAATGTTGTGGGAAATAGTTCAGATTTTGAATTCACACTAACCTGGATTCAAACACTGACTCTAATTGCTTGTAACTTTGGGAACATCTTTGAATATGTTTAATCACAGCTTCCTCACCTGTAAAATTAATATAATAATATCAGCCACATAACTTTGTGGGAAATAAATAAGATAATTTATGTGAAGCATTTATAAGGTAAACAGTCAGCAAATGGAAGCTATTTTTATTGACCTAAAAAGGGAAAAATCCAATTTCCATTAACCATATTAGTCTCGTATCACAATATGTATGAAATGATGAAAGTATTTCACAGGTCCTGTTGAAATTAAATGAAAGTGCTTCTCCTCTTTAATTAAAGGGAGATGATATAAAGCCCTAGATTAGGGACTCCTACATCCAGATATCTGTGTTTAATACCTATAAATACTTCTAGTAGAATTTTCTCTGTTACCATCTCTACTGAATATGTTATTACACGGTGATGACGTCACTGTAGTTTAAAAAGCCTTTTTGAGTTGCTTTTCTTTCACTGTCTTTCTAACAAGGCATTTCCCTTCTTATTTGAGTACAGTTAGCTTTAAGTTCAGGAAGCAATGATTTGCCTTTGACATTTTATCACATGAACTGTCTAGTTAAGGTCAGATTATCCAGCTTTCTGAAAAGAGTAGAAAGCTGGGATGGTAGGGGAGAATCAGATCTTCCCTTTGGCTGAAGTAGTACTCTCAGTTTATATATTGAAGGTACCCCCCTTTCAGGGGTAAATTAACATATATACCCAATGACACAGTGTCTAGAAGCTCAGTTGGCATGATGAAGCAACCCTTGTTTCATATTGTTGTTTTGCTGTTTTTGAGGTGAGTAGCTATACTGCTGAGTTTTCTTTTGGAGACTGAATTAGGGACCTAAGTTCAATGTATGATGTTGGTCTAATTAGAGTACTGTCCATAACAGTTTGACATATAGAGTCCACAGAAATAGCTTCTAAAGTAAAACTATACAACTTCTTCAAGGCAAATGTGGAGGTTAGAATAAACTCTAAATTGCACATAATTTACCTGACCTAACTTTTAAAATTTTAATTGTTATAATCAAATTCTCCATGAATTCAGCTCTGCAAATTTCCATCTCTGCTATCTCATATATCAAATGGACAGAAAATTAAACAAGGAGCAAAGAACTAAAAGTATCACCCTCTGTTCCTCTATATTTCTTTCTCATTAAGAGAGATATTCATTGAAATCAGAGTGACACAGACCCTGTGCAGAAATCTCCTGAGTACTGTAACTGGTTTGTGGAGCTGTCGCCCCAGGGTCATTCACTGGAATGATTCCTACCTGGGTTGGGAGTGACTGAAAAGCCTCACCTAAAAAGCAACCTCAAGTTTATGAAATAGGATTGCCAGGGGAAAAGCAAATATATCCACAGCCAAATTAGATTTTCTTTAAACATTTATGGAGAAAGTATTTGAGGTCAGATGCTTTTGCTAAGCAGTTCACCTCAGTGGTCCTTTCCCCATGCAAATTCCCGTAACTCAGTTTGACCACATCTAGACCTATTAATGGCTTCACATCACCTACAGAACCAAGCAGAATATTTCAAGACTTTGGCACCAGTCTCCAACTACCTTTCCTATTCCTCCTTTTACATCCACAGTATGCTTCAACTAAACTCTATTGCCCATACTTGCACACCCTTGTGTCTTCCCACCAAATAGGTATGTTCACATTGTCACGTTCACTGGACAACTCTTCTGCTTTCTTCTTTTCTCTGGAATCACAAATGCTTACCAAATCCCACCAGACCGTCAAGACTCAGACCAAATACCATGTGCTCCAATAAATCCTTTTTTGATCCTTTTGGCTGAAAATAATATCGCGCGCTTTGAACTCTCTTACTCTTCACCTGTATCTCCCACTGATTCTTCCCTCTTTACCTAAAATCCTAAGCTCCTTGAGGAAGACGCTGTCTTGTTAATTCCTGAAGCCCCAGTGTTTATCCCATGTTAGCTACCAACTGAGTATCCATGAAATAAATTTTGGACTCAAAATAAATTATAAATTAACAATTACAAATATCTCTTTAAAAGCTTTACGTAGGATAGTTTCAGGACAGTCTGTATAATCATCTTTCTTTGTATTAATTTAGAAAGAAATGAAATAATAATTAAAGGGAAAGAAGACAAAAATTTGGAGTAATTAAAACATCAAATTTTAAACTAGAAGATAAAATTAACATTTTACATATTTCCACCTTATAATACAAAGCATTGAGTATATCTTAAAAATATACATAATATATACGACATAATATAATAAAACTTAATGTCAAATTTAATGTATATGTGTCTTCATTTACTAATATCAAAATCTCTGAAAAGTCTTTTGTCTTAAGCCTAACTTAAGTCAACGAATATTAGCTTATGCCAAGCAAGGCAGAATGTTAGGCATTAAAGTGATAAAAATACATGATGTAACCCTTACCCTTGAAAATTCCATAAACAATTCACATTCAAACAAACTAATATAAAAAATAGGATACGCAGATTCCAAGAGGGTGTACAAAAAATGTTATGAGGGTTTAGAGTCTGGAGAAGAAAGATGCTGTCTTAGTGTGTTCAAGCTGCTATAACAAAAACCAGAGACTGGGTGGATTATAAATAACAAACATTTATTTTTCACAGTTCTGGAGGCTGGGAAGTCCAAGATCATGGCAGACAGGCAGATTCAGTGTCTGGTGAGAAATCATTTCCTGGTTCATAGATGGTCCTCTTTGTGGGCCACATGGTGGAAAGGGCACACTAGCTCTCTAGTATCACTTTTATAAGGGCACTAATCCCATTCATGAGGGCTCTACCACCATGACCTAAGGACCTCCCAAAGGCTCCACCTCCTATACCATCACACTGGGCATTAGTTTCAATACATGAATTTGGGGGGAACACAAACATTCAGTCTGTTGTAGATGCTTTCCTTGAGAATTTGTGGAATACAAAACAAAATGGGGGAAAGAGAAAAAATGGATCTACATAGAGATAGGGGTAGAGAATTCGATGCAGAAAAGAACATAAGCAAAGACATCAAGGCAAGACATTTTCCGGAATTAATCCAGTTTGCCAGAAGTGTAAGATGCAAGTGGTTAGTAATCAAAATAATACTATCTAATGTCTTTTGAGCAGTTCCCATGTGCTGGGTATTGTTATAAGAACTTTATATATCTTAAGTTCATTTAATTCTTATAACATCCATATAAGTTGAGGGTCACATTTCCTTTTAATAGATGGGGGAAAAGAGGCACAGTAAGTAGAAATGAGAATTACAATTTAGAAGATAAGCTGAAATCGTGTTACAAACTGCATGGAGAAGGTAATGCCTGATCCTGTGTGTAGAGAACTAAAATGCATTAGCTGGAGGAAGATGAAGATGGCAGAGGATATAACTGAGGGAGAAGAGAAACCATGGAAAAGGCATGGGGAGCCTATATACATGCATGACGAGGAAGGAGCAAGAGAAAAGGGTAGAAAATTTGTTTTTCTTGGAGACTGCAATGTAAACAGGTTATATATACGGTTTGGCAAATATCATGAAGAGCCTGTATACCAGATTGAGAGTCTTTCTTCTATAAGAAGGCTTGAGGGTTTTAGAAAATAAATGATGTACAGATCTCCATTTTAAACAGGTCACCCAGAGTCTGTGGCAGAAGAACAGAACACAGCTGGTATCTTCCTGTGGGGAGATGAGGAGAGAGGCTGGTCAACCCTGAGCCGTGTGGCTGACAGGTTCTTGGTGCTCCAGCCGGCTGTCAGGCCTGTGCCTCTGAAGTGGGAGAGCCGAGTGCAGGACATAGGTCCACCAGAGACGTCCCAGCCCAACATGATATCAATCGGCAAGAGCTCTCCCAGAGATCTCTGTCTCAATGCTAAGAACCAGCTCCACTCAACAACCAGCAACCTCCACTGCTGGACGCCCTATGCCAAAAAACGAGCAAGACAGGAACACAACCCCACCCATTAGCAGAGAGGCCGCCTAAAATCATAATAACTTCACAGACACCCTAAAACACACCACCGGACGTGGTCCTGCCCACCAGAAAGAAAATATCCAGTCTCATCCACCAGAACACAGGCACCAGTCCCTTCCAACAGGAAGCCGACACAAACCACTGAAACAACATTACCCACGGGAGGCAGACACCAAACACAATGGGAACTATAAGCCTGCAGCCTGTGTAAAGGAGCCCCCAAACACAGTAAGTTAAGCAAAATGAGAAGGCAGAGAAGCACACAGCAGATGAAGGAGTAAGATAAAAACCCACCAGACCTAACAAATGAAGAGAAAATAGGCAGTCTACCCGAACAAGAATTCAGAATAATGATAGTAAAGATGATCCAAAATCATGGAAAGAGAATGGAGAAAAAACAAGAAACATTTAACAAGGACCTAGAAGAACTAAAGAGCAAACAAACAATGATGAACAACACAACAAATGAAATTTAAAATACTCTAGAAGGAATCAATAGCAGAATAATTGAGGTAGAAGAACAGATAAAGTGACCTGGAAGATAAAATAGTGGAAAAAACTACTTTAGAGAAGAATAAATGAAAAAGAATGAAAAGAATTGAGGACACTCTCAGAGACAACTGGGACAACATTAAATGCACCCACATTCGAATTATAGGGGTCCCAGAAGAAGAAGAGAAAAAGAAAGGGTCTGATAAAATATTTGAAGAGATTACAGTTCAAAACTTCCCTAATATGGGGAAGAAAACAGTCAATCAAGTAAGTCCAGGAAGCACAGAGAGTCCCATACAGGATAAATCCAAAGAGAAACACCCCAAGACACATATTAATCAAACTATCAAAATTAAATAAAAAGAATAAATATTAAAAGCAGCAAATAACATATAACGGAATCCCAATAAGGTTAACAGCTGATCTTTCAGCAGAAACCCTGCAAGCCAGAATGGAGTGGCAGGACATATTTAAAGTGATGAAAGGGAAAAACCTACAACCAAGATTACAATACCCAGCAAGGATCTCATTCAGATTTTACGGAGAAATTGAAACCTTTACAGACAAGCAAAAGCTAAAAGAATTCAGCAGCACCAAACCAGCTTTACAACAAATGCTAAAGAACTTCTCTAGGGGCTTCCCTGGTGGCACAGTGGTTGAGAGTCCGCCTGCTGATGCAGGGGATGTGGGCTCGTGCCCCGGTCCGGGAGGATCCCACATGACGCAGAGAGGCTGGGCCCGTGAGCTACTGCCACTGAGCCTGCGTGTCCGGAGCCTGTGCTCCGCAACGGGAAGGCCACAACAGTGAGAGGCCCGCGAACCGCAAAAAAAAAAAAAAAAAAAAAAAAAAAAAAAAAAACACTTCTCTAGGCAGGAAACACAAGAGAAGGAAAAGACCTACAATAACAAACCCAAAACTATTAAGAAAATGGTAATAGGAACATACATATCAGTAACTACCTTAATGTAAATGGATTAAATGCTCCCACCAAAAGACATAGACTGGCTCAATGGATACAAAAATGAGACCCGAATATATGTTGTCTACAAAACACCCAATTCAGACCTAGGGACACATACAGACTGAGAGTGAAGGGATGGAAAAAGATATACCACGCAAATGGAAAACAAAATAAAGCTGGAGTAGCAATTCTCATATCAGACAAAATAGACTTTAAAGTAAAGACTATTAAAAGAGACAAAGAAGGACACTACATAATGATCAAGGGATCAATCCAAGAAGAAGATATAACAATTGTAAATATTTATGGACACAACACAGGAGCACCTCAATACATAAGGCAAATGATAACAGCCATAAAAGGGGAAATCGACAGTAACACAATCATAGTAGGGGACTTTAACACCCCACTTTCACCAATGGACAGATCATCCAAAATGAAAATAAATAAGGAAACACAAGCTTTAAATGATACATTAAACAAGATGGACTTAATTGATATTTATAGGACATTCCATCCACAAACAACAGAATACACTTTATTCTTAAGTGCTCATGGAACATTTTCCAGGATAGATCATATCTTGTGTCACATATCAAGCTTTGGTAAATTTAAGAAAATTGAAATCATATCAAGTATCTTTTCCGAGCACAATGCTATGAGACTTGATATCAATTACAGGGAAAAATCTGTAAAATATACAAACACATGGAGGCTAAACAATACACTACTGAATAACCAAGAGATCACTGAAGGAATCAAAAAGAAAATCAAACAATACCTAGAAAAATATGACAATGAAAACACAATGACCCAAAGCCTATGGGATGCAGCAAAAGCAGTTCTAAGAGGGAAGCTGATAACAATACAATCCTACCTCAAGAAACAAGAAACATATCATATACACTACCTAACCTTACACCTAAAGCAATTAGAGAAAGAAGAACAAACAAAAACCCAAAGTTAGCAGAAGGAAAGAAATCATAAAGATCAGATCAGAAATAAATGAAAAAGAAATGAAGGAAACAATAACAAAGATCAATAAAACAAAAAGCTGGTTCTTTGAGAAGATAAACAAAACTGTTAAACCTTTATTGAGACTCATCAAGAAAAAAAGGGAGAAGACTCAAGTCAATAGAATTAGAAATGAAAAAGGAGAAATAAAAACTGACACTGCAGAAATACAATGGATCATGAGAGATTACTACAAGCAACTATATGCCAATAAAATGGAAAACCTGGAAGAAATGGACAAATTCTTAGACAAGCACAACCTTCTGAGACTGAACCAGGAAGAAATAGAAAATATAAACAGACCAATCACAAGCACTGAAATTAAAACTGTGATTAAAAATCTTCCAACAAACAAAAGCCCAGGACCAGATGGCTTCACAGGCGAATTCTATCAAACATTTAGAGAAAAGCTAACACCTATCCTTCTCAAACTCTTCCAAAATATAGCAGAGGGAGGAACACTCTCAAATTCATTCTATGAAGCCACTATCACCCTGATACCAAAACTAGACAAAGACGTCACAAAGAAAGAAAACTACAGGCCAATATCACTGATGAAGACAGATGCAAAAATCCTCAACCAAATACTAGCAAACAGAATCCAACAGCACATTAAAAGGATCATACACCATGATCAAGTGGGGTTTATCCCAGGAATGCCAGGATTCTGCAATATATGCAAATTAATCAATGTGACAAACCATACTAAAAAACTGAAGGAGAAAGACCATATGATCATCTCAATAGATACAGAAAAAGCTTCCGACAAAATTCAACACCCATTAAAGCTAAAAAACCCTTCAGAAAGTAGGCATAGAGGGAAATTACCTCAACACAATAAAGGCCATATATGACAAACCCACAGCCAACATCGTCCTCAATGGTGAAAAACTGAAACCATTTCCACTAAGATCAGGAACAAGACAAGGTTGCCCACTCTCGTCACTATTATTCAAAATACTTTGGGAAGTTTTAGCCACAGCATTCAGAGAGGAAAAGAAATAAAAGGAATCCAAATCATAAAATAAGAAGTAAAACTGTCACTGTTTGCAAATGACATGATACATAGAGAATCCTAAAGATGCTACCAGAAAAGTACTACAGGTAATCAATGAATTTAGTAAAGTAGAAGGATACAAAATTAATGCATGGAAATCTCTTGCATTCCTATACACTAATGATGAAAAATCTGACAGAGAAATTAAGTGAACACTCCCATTTACCACTGCAGCAAAAAGAATAAAATACCTAGGAATAAGCCTACCTAAGGACACAAAAGACCTGTATGCAGAAAACTATAAGACACTGATGAACGAAATTAAAGATGATACCAACAGATGGAGAGAAATACCATGTTCTTGGATTGGAAGAATCAACATTGTGAAAATGACTATATTACCCAAAGCAATCTACAAATTCAGTGCAATCCCTATCAAACTACCAATGGCATTTTTTTACAGAATGAGAACAAAAAATTTCACAATTCGTATGGAAACACAAAAGACCCTGAATAGTCAAAGCAATCTTCAGAAAGAAAAACGAAGCTCGGGGAATTGAGCTTCATGACTTCAGACAATTCTACAAAGCTACAGTAATCAAGACAGTATGGTACTGGCACAAAAACAGAAATGTAGATCAATGGAACAGGATAGAAAGCCCAGAGATAAACCCACGCACATATGGTCACCTTCTCTTTGATAAAGGAGGCAAGAATACATATGGAGCAAAGACAGCCTCTTCAATAAGTGGTGCTGGGAACACTGGACAGCTACGTGTAAAAGAATGAAATTAGAACACTCCCTAACATTTTGAGAAAAATAAACTCAAAATGGATTAAAGGCCTAAATGTACGATCAGACACAGTAAAACTCTTGGAGGAAAACATAGGCAGAACACTCTGTGACATAAATCACAGCAACATGCTTTTTGACCCACCTCTTAGAGAAATGGAAATAAAACAAAAATAAACAAATGGGACCTAATGAAACTTAAAAGCTTTTGCACAGCAAAGGAAAACATAAACAAGATGAAAAGAAAACCCTCAGAATGGGAGAAAATATTTGCAAATGAAGCAACTGACAAAGGATTAATCTCCATAATATATAAGCAGCTCATGCAGCTCAATATCCAAAAAACAAACAACCCAATCCAAAAATGGGCAGAAGACCTAAATAGACATTTCTCCAAAGAAAATATACAGATCGCCAACAAACACGTGAAAGGATGCTCAACGTCACTAATCATTAGAGAAATGCAAACCAAAACTACAATGAGGTATCACCTCACACCAGTCAGAATGGCCATCATCAAAAAATCTACAAACAGTAAATGCTGGAGAGGGTGTGGAGAAAAGGGAACCCTCTTGCACTGTTGGTGGGAAAGTAAATTGATACAGCCACTATGGAGAACAGTATGGAGGTTCCTTAAAAAACTACAAATAGAACTACCATATGACCCAGCAATCCCACTACTGGTCATATACCCTGAGAAAACCATAATCCAAATAGAGTCATGTACCAAAATGTTCATTGCAGCTCTATTTACAATAGCCAGGAGATGGAAACAACCTAAGTGTCCATCATCAGATGAATGGATAAAGAAGATGTGGCACATATATACAATGGCATATTACTCAGCCATAAACAGAAACGAAATGGAGTTATTTGTAGTGAGGTGGATGGACCTAGAGTCTGTCATACAGAGTGAAGTAAGTCAGAAAGAGAAAGACAAATACCGTATGCTAACACATATATATGGAATCTAAGAAAAAAGAAAGATATGTCATGAAGAACCTAGGGGCAAGATGGGAATAAAGACACAGACCTACTAAGAATGGACTTGAAGATATGGGGAGGGGGAGGGGTAAGCTGTGATAAAGTGAGAGAGT